>PVJH01028870.1:0-26768 GCA_004026705.1 Nesogale talazaci | reverse complement strand
CCCCACTGCCTCCCCGCGCACCCCCAAACGCCAACGGCGCGCCAGTGTTTCTCAAGTCGTGTCTGTGGTTGCAGTCTCCCTCTCCCCCGCACCCCCCGGCCCGCTCCACCCCGCAGGAGAAAAGAAAAAGAAAAAAAAAAAAGAAACTCGCATGTTGAATGTGAACTTTCCCCTTCCCATCTGTGTACTAACTTATTTATCAGAGAAGGATGGCTGTGTTTTGAGTTTCCTCTGGAAACTTCTCTAAGGGACAGCAGTGGAGGTGGGGAGTGCCGCCCGCCCCAGGCCCAGCTGAGCTGGCCTCGGAATAGCTGGCATTCGCTGAGACTGGATGATGATCGCTTCTCTTTTCACTCTCCGCTTCCTTCTCCTCTTATTCCTTCTCCCTCTTCCCCCCACCCCAGGCCCAGTCCCCAGACTCAAGTCTCACAGTGCGGACTTGATCCTGGGGTGGAAAGGGGTCAGGGAGGAGCGGAGGGGCTGATGTGGAACAGGGGGGAAGGAAAGGAGTGAGAGTGCGGTCCTGCCGCCCCCCGAGTAGGCCTCACAAGGCCCTGTCTGGGAGTGAATGGAAGGAAGCACACGGGGAAGCAAGCCTCGGTGTAAACTGTCTTCTGTGTTTCTCTGTGAATCTATGGGTTTGGCTTAGAGGGCCCAAAGCCTGTAAATAGGGGGACAGTCTGGGTCAGACCCATCCCCTCCCCCTGCCCATGTCGCTTCCAAGACCATTTGTAGTGAGCAGCGAGTGGACGCTGTGCTGCCGCCTGTGAAATCTGTCTTTGCTGGGCCTGTCTCACTGGCTCGCTTTGGGTCTTTCTTTGTAGCCTTCCTTGAAGTCAAATAAATGTCTCCCCCACTCCACTGCCCTTCCACTTGTCTTTTCTTAGGGGAGGGCTGCCTCAGCGGCCACCACCAGGCACTCCCTGGACTGTGTTGGATAGATGTGAGGGGAGGTGGGGAGGAAAGCAGGGTGCCCAGCACCATGACTTGGTCAGTGGGTTGTTTGGGCCCAGGATCAGGCTTCCAGGACTGGGAGACTGAGAGGCCCAGAGAGCCCACTGGGGGGCTGGGACAGAGGCCAGTCTGCAGCTGGTCTTCTGGCCTGCCACTAGCCAGCCAGGAAACCTCTGAAGGTTCTTCAGGGGAAACTCATGTGGGCCTAAGTCCTGAGAGGGGAGGCCCTGGCCTTTGGGGAGTGGGAGAGATCTACCCGATCTCCCACTTCCTGCTTCAAAAGCCCAGTTAAGCTCTCCCATAAATGGCAAAACCAGAATCCCCCCCCCCTTAAGTGACTTGATCTAAAAGGGCCTCTCTCACACTCAGATTTCTTAACATTTCTGGGGGGCTTCCCTCTCTCCAGGGGCCCAAATGATCTTCCCTCTTGATTAGGAGTTGGGGTCCCTCCTGAGAGACCTCTGGTTGGTCCCCCACCCCCTACCCCTCACCCCCAGTAAGATTGTCCCAGAGCCTGGGGCCCAGTCCATTTCCGTGCAAGTCAGCCTCCACCCTGAGCACAAGAGTCAAGTCTGGTCACTTACCCGGTGGTCAATCCCCTCCAGCATGGCCCAACTTCTTACAGGACCTGGGGGGAGGGGGAGCTGGGGAAGAGGCCGCAGAGGGTTGTGGAGGATCCACTGGGCCCTCCTTCCCCCTCACCCTGTCACTTTGTCCCCCTTTGTAGATAGGAAACTATCCCAAAAGTCGCTATGACATTTAGATGTCAAATGGATAGGGGTTTTATCTCGAAGTTGGATCGTAAAAATCGCCGAGAAGTCAGACAGATACCCCTCACTGGCTCGAGAAAGTCACGTGAGGTCCATAAAGTTAGTTTTATGGTTTTGGGGAGTTGACACCGCGCGGTATATTTCACATTCTCCAGAATGTTAAGTGACACTTTAACTGCTAGCTGTGGTGGGGAAGGGGGCAGACGTAGGTGAGGGCTCTCCCTGCCCAGAGCAGCTCAGGAGGCGGCAGCGGCAGCCAGGCCCAGCGCGCTCGCTCGCTCCCCGCAGTAAGTGGCTTCCAGCTTTCCGTTGATCTCTTCCCTGGCAGTTTTGGGGGCTTAGTTCTTGGGGGAAGGGACTCCCTCACCTCTGCCAGGGCTGTAAGGTTGTAGCAGTCAAAAGGAGGGTGGGTTTGGGTTATTTTTGGTGTCCTCTTCTGAGAAACTGGGGGTCCACAGAGGAGGGCCCTCTGTTGGATTGGACCCCAGTGTTCGGTAGTCTAGTGTGTGTGTGTGGGGGGGGGGATTTACCTGGTTTTGTTTGCAAGAATGTTTGATTCGGTGCTGAAAAAGGGGGGGCAGCGGGTGTGATCTGCGTTCCCTCAGTGCTGGGAAATTTAGGGGGGCAAGAGAGAGGGTGTGTGCTTCTGAGAGCAGGGCCCCTTGTGAGGGCCATTTCACGGCTGAATATCTTCCCACAGACATCTTCCCACCCCCAGGAAAGAAACTTTATGACATTCATTTGTCAGGGGTGTGTGGGGTGCGCCGCTGGGCACTTTTATGTGGCTACATCAGAGCAGAGAAGACTGGGAAGGAAGCCGCTGTGGGCTGCCTTGCCTTGAGCGCACGTTCAGGCTTTCAGATGTTTGAACCCCCATAAAAGGGTCTCTTCCGGAAGCCTATGACCTTCTCAGGCTCACTCAGGATGCAGAGACCAGCTCTTGTGCCCTTTCAACTTGAGTCTGTTGATCCCAAGCTGGTCTTAAGAATGGGGACTGGACCAAGGAGACAATCCCCTGCAAGCTACAGCCTAATTTCGGGTCAGGTGTGAAGGGAAGATCTCCCCTCTTCCCGTGCCTACAGGAATGACTCGGGAAACAGACCTCTGGCCACCCCTCCATGAAGAGGAAATTGCTGAAGAACACAAATCTTGATGATTTTATCCAAAGGCATAAGGAGACTCAGGGACGAAGTGGGGGGACACTCCTCTCCGCTCCTCTCCGCTCCTGGCCAGGAGCTCAAAAGGTATCTTTGTTTTGTGGCAACTCCAACCAGAAGGATTTCAGGATCGGACTCTCCGGAGGGGCCTGATATTTCCTAAGGGAAAGTCTCTTTTCTAAAAGCCAGAGGAAGGTCTCTTCCCCAACGAATCCAGGCTCTCAATTTGAGCCTCCTGCTTCTCATTAGTCTTCTGTTTCCTTCTTCTTTTCCCCTCACCCCTGAGGTTGCACTCATGTGGTACCCTGAGGGACACCTAACCTTTGGGATGAGGAGGAGGCCAGAGGGTGCCCTTCGTGTCCCAGTAGGGTACATCCGGTCTCTGGGCCTTCCTTCTCTGCCTTGCCTGATCCTCCTGCTGTCTACCAGAGACTATCCTCCGTCTTCGAGAGCAGAGCGGAGGCTGGGCTTTTGGCTGGACATGGAAGACTCGTCTCTTTCCAAATGGCGGGCGCTCGAGAAGACTCTAGTCCGCTCCCAGGGGATCCTGACCACAATTCAAAAATAAAAGAAGAAGGACAAATATAGAGGGCACCGCTGTCACAGGCACCCACTCTGGGTGCTGCAAAGGAGAGGAGGGAGGGACAACCTGAGAGCCACAGGGCAGAACCCAAGCCAGGGCCACCATTCCTATTGGACCCCTGGCTTCCCTCACATGTGCTGCTTCCTCTCAGAGCCTTCCCACGTCCACCAGCCCTGGCCCCGGGGATTTTGTGATCATTGCTCTCACTCCTGGGCCTTCCTACAAACTGCTAAAGAGCGTGTGAGCCTGGCCGCTCAGAGACGTCTCCCAGGCAGATCGAAACAAACTCCCTGGGCAGGTCCAAGGGAAGCTCAGGAGGGTGTGTGCCCACTCCTGCTAGGAAAGCAAGAGAGGCCAAATCTCTTCCTTCTCAGATCTCAGAGGAGATGCCTAAACTGGGCTTTCCTCTGTCTGTTGCTTTGGGGGCAATGTTCCCCCTGAATGCTTCCACTCTGGAAATGTTGGGGGGAGGGAATCATTGGGGTGAAGGAGTCTTTGTTGCAATCAAATTTTCTCCTCTAAGACCCTCTCCCTTCCTTCTCATCCCCCTCACCCTGTGGAGGACTCTTCTCCTTCCCCGCAGCGTAGATTCCAGGTTCTAGCCTCTCCACTGAAGCCTGAACCCTCTGTCAGATCCTTAATCTGATCCTGAGTGCACCCTCAGCCTGGGACAGGGCCCAGGAAGCCTTAGAGAAAGATTAAAGCAGCGGTTTCCCTTTTCTCTCCAAAGCCAGCCCGACCACCCTTCAGTGGACAATTTGAATTTGATTTTTGGGAGGCAGGGAGGTTGTTTTATTTGGTTATGTTTTGTTTCTCCAGGGCTGTGGGGTGGGAGGAAGTATAAAGAAGTGTAAACAGGAAAGCCAGCAGGGCCTGGAGTTCCAAGTGCCCATATTTCATCAGCTTCCTCTCTACCACTGTGGCTGTGGGGACACTTAACCCTTCCCTGGCTGCAGGGACCTAGTTACTGGGGCCTGCTGGGGCAGGAGAAGGGGCATCCAAGAGGAAGTGTCTCTTCCTGCTTGGTTTCTTTATCTCTGGGGTCTGGACACTGAAGTGGAAGCCAGGGATTCTGAGCCAGGAAGAGCCCAGTCCAAGCCCTGGGCTGCTTCTGGGCCAGAGAAGGAGAGGTTCTTGCCAGAGTGAGGTCCCCAATGTGGGACTCCACCCAGTCAGACGAGGACAGCCAAGCTACGATAATGCTTTCCCTTCTTTTGGGGGGGGGGTCCCCTAAGCACCCCTCCTCATTTGGGGAGTTTCTCAGAGTAATAGGATTTGGAGGTTAAGATCTGCCCACAGCAGGAATTATTGATCTCTCTCTCGGCAATGCTGTTACACATCTATATTAATTAACCCAGACACCCGCTTGGAAACTGAGCTATTTGGGAAGGGGGAGGGGAGAAATGGGGACCCCTCAAGGAGAATGGACAGGGCCCCTGGGCACCTGATTGCTGTGTTTCCTCAAGCGCCAAATCCCTCAACTCCTCAGCAGCCGGTAAGCAGATACCCTGTGCTTCACACACATGCATCATCCAGGTAGAAGGAAAGGGGATGCCTTGAGGAAGGTCCCCCTCCAGACCTCAGAACTGAGCTCTGGAGCATGCCCCCTCATTTTCTAGAGGGGTTCACTTGCCTTACCACCTTCCTTGCCATGCCCCCACAGTAAATGGGCTCTTTGTAGCCTTTGGTTTGGGTTTGGGGTGTGTTTTCTTTTGCCTGCTTGTCCAGTCCCATTTTGGCGGTGGTGGTTAGTGATGGTATTATAGCCGGGGCCCCCTCCTCCTGCCCCTCCCTCCAAAAAGTGATTAAAATCTGTTATAGGATTTAATTAAGAGAGTTAAATGAAAAGGAAGGAGGCGCAAATGAGTTGGGGGAAAAAAACCCACACCAAAGCTATTCTCAACGATTAAATCGCCATTTTAACAATATAATGGAGTTTGCATCCTGAAAGGGGAAATCAACGCTCATATCTCATCAATAATTCATAGAGTCTGGGATCACGCAGAGGTCAGCAGACGGGGCCGAAGCGGCGGCCTACGTGGGGCTCCAAGCTGGAGTCGCTGCTGCATACATTACACGCCGCTGGCCACAGCCACAGCCACAGCCACTCCAGGCCGTGGGTATCTAAGGCAGGAGCACAGGTTTCAGATTTTCCATTGGTTCTTTTGCCAAATTTACTGAGACCCAGTTGCAGGCTCCAAGAGGAAGTGGAGGGATTTGCGAATTGGTGTGGACTTAACTTAGGGATAGTCAGGACCTGACTGGCCCCAAACATCATCTGCTTGCCTAGTTTAAATCTTTCTTTTTCTCCTTGCACCTTTTCGGCCAGCTTTAGATGTCTTTTATAATGCCTCTTCGGGGAAATGGAAATGTCCTGTGAGAGGGGAATGAACTCACGTTCTCATCCTCCCTGAGGCCTCCTCAAGGCCCTGTCTCTGCGCTTCTGCCTGGCCCCCGGAGTGGACTTTCCCCACTGTGACACGCAGCGAGTGTCAGTCAGGCTGGGTCATAGCAACCTTGGAGTCCTTTGGACTAGGGATGGATGGATGGAGGGGTCTAGGCAGGAGTGGTGCCTGGCAGGCCCCAGGCTTGTGTTGAAGGCCTCCTCGGGACAGAATCCAAGCCAGATGGAAGGAGGGGGTTGGCCAGGAGACTCCTTTTGGGTGACGGAGAGGGAAAGTCCCCTGCGGGTTTGTTTGAAGGCCTACTGGAAAACGGTCCCGCCCTGAACAGTTCTGTTCCTTCTCGACGCTTCCATTTTATGACTCCCAAAATCCCTTAGGGAAGGAGAAACCAAAACTTCCCTGTGAGAGATGACATTTGGAAGGAAAGGAAACCGAAAGCACAGAAAGCACCGCAGGTCACCAGTGCCGGCGCAGAGTCCAGGCAGAGGCTGTAACGTCCCCGAGCTGCCAGTAGAGTCCGCCTTAGACCAAGTTCACAGCCAGGCTAGGGCCTCCAAGGCACCAGCGAGTGGCCGAGCAAGGTGGCCTGGGCCACTGGGCCTCACGCTCCCCAGGGGTGGCAGACTGCTCTCTGACTCTCTCCTAGCTCCTGGGGCCAAGGGCTTTCCCTCCCAAAGAATTCCTGTTCCAAGTTCCCCCCAAGTTTCACCCCAGAAATGCTCTTCTTTAAGCCTAGCCTGTGCTGCTGCTCCCCAAGACCTGCCCTCCCAATAACCGCGGCCCCACTCTGGGGCCCAGCCTGCAGGGGGAGAGACTGTTCAAAAGCCTTTCAGGCCTTCCAGTGAAAGAGGCCGGCGAAAAGTCCAAAAGCGCCATCAGAATCTTTTTCATGCAGTTTATTTCAAAGGATAGCTCTTCCTGCGTCTGCGTGTTGGGGGGCTGGGCGGGGAGAGGGGGCGGAGGAGCGGAGGGGAGTGGCAGCTTTGGGCTCGAGTTTTTCCTGCAGGGGCAGCAGCAGAAGGAGACCAGGGCTGAGGCCAGTGTGATTGCCAGAGGGGTCTCGGAGTTGGAGGGTCAAAAGTTTACAGCGTGCGTGCGTGAGGGGACCGCGCTGGCAGCCGGCGGTGGGCGTGCAGTGGGAGGGGGGAGGGGGCTCTGTGTGGAGAGAGAAGAGGGAGCCAGGGATGCTGTAGGCGAGGAAGCCTGATGGGCTGGCGGAAGTTGGGGATCAGAACTGGGGAGCCTGAAAGACAGAAATCTCCTGGAGGAGAAACCGAGGAAGGAAAGAAAGAAAGAAACAAACAAACCCTCCTCACACAGGCCTGGCAGTGGCAAAGAGATGTACCACAGAGAGCGACAAGGGTCTGGCCAAATCCTCTAGGCAATTCTCTTTCCCAAAGATAATCTTTGAGTCATCATATAAAATTTAATTACAGCCTACCCAGCCACACACATTTAAGAAATCCAATTACCCACATGTCCTTGCAGGGCGTTAGTTGGGGGCCAAAGAAGGCTTCCAAGGGGAAAGCCTGGTTCTCACCCACATCAGCCTAAAGGGTCTCCACAACTGGCTCCCCAAGGCCCCCCCCCACCAGGTGAGCTTGTTGTTCAGGAGACCCTCACACTTCAGTGGACCCAGGCAGCTGGAGTCCACAGTCATGCTTTCAACCTAAGCCTTCCTGAGCTTCTACCCATTTCTTTAAATGTCCAGGTTGAGGATCTTGGGTACTGAAAGAAAATTAGCTAGTTAATTCTCTTCCCTTTCTTCCAAACCTCCACTTTCATTGCTTCCTATTTGGAAGGAGAACTGTGAAGGAAAAATACTGAATGGTCTCACCGAGATCTATTTAACCTGAGTTGAAACGGTGACCTGAAATGAACCTTGAATCTGTGCATTAAGCCTGGCTCATAAGAAAATGCTTAGAGAGCCTAGTAATTGTAACACCAGGGCAGATGCCTATTTTGGGTCTTTAAATGAGTGTTGTATTTTGAGATGTCATCATATTGTCTTTCCAACATTTCCTGTCCCAAGAGCACTGTGGGTGTTTGTCCTGCCAGAAAAGAGGGACCCCGGGAGTTTTCATAAAGATGCCTTCTGAAATATGGCCAGGAGAGACAAAAGGTCAATGTCAATTTTTCCAATTGGATATAACATTTGAAACTAACCAGTCCCCATTTTTCCTTACTCCTCAAGTGATTTTCTCTGGGGGTTAGAGCAGGTAAAGGCAAAAGCCAGTATGGGAAAATCCCCTTTACCCACTTACCATCTCTTTCTTCCTTTCCAGGACCAAATGTTGTTTGCAAATTCACATGGTCTCTCTCTAGGTCTCTGTGGGATGAGTGGGCAACCAGGGGTCCCAGACGGGAGAGGTCCCAAGCTGAGGAACCCAGGTGGAACTATGTGCTTCCTCCATACTCGGAGATGCATGCGACTCCAACCCCCCCCTGTGACCTGGAGCATGAATCTAGATGGAAGTGGGGTTGCTTCCCCTACCTCTGTTGGTCCCTTGGAAGTTAGAGAAAGGGGGAAGTACCCTGAAGGCAATCTGTCCACCTCTAAGCCAAGAGTGAGACATATGCAGAAAAATCCCTGGGTATTTTAATACCTTCTTGATTGACTCCTGCCCTCCTTGTGTTGGCTATGGGGCTTGAAAAAGAGCTACCAAATGGATAAGAATGGGAAAAGAGGTAGGCTTGGGGGGGGGGGTGCGATGAAGAGAAGAAAGAGATGGTTTTCTTTTAAAAAAGAAAATGGAAGTTTCTGGAAGCCACTTTTTCCCCAGCTCTGATCCCCCCTGTCCAGTCCCTCTCTCAGGATTCTTTGCATATTCTCTCAATACTCTGGGCTGTGGTCCCAAATCTCATTTCCCCAGAGGTGCAGAGATCAGCCCCTGGAGTATTCAAGGGTTGAGGAAATAGGGACTATCTTTGATACTTGTGGTTCCTGGCAGGTCAATTCTGGGGTAGGAGGGGAAAAAAGGGACATACGAGCTGGGACCCTGAGGCCCAAGACTGCCTTCTCACTTCTCCCTGTCAGTCTCTTTCTCAGGATGCATCAAGATGCACCCCTCCCATCCTGTCCTATACCCCGCTTCATCCTACCCTCTCTCCCTCTTTACCCCAGGACCCAGAAATAATAGAAAATATAGGAAGAATAGAGAACCAAAGCGGAGGCCCTGCCCGAGTTCTGTTCCAATAGGACTTTTTTTGAGGGGGGAGGGAGTCTAGGTGAAAGGGAGAGGGGTTGGGAGATTGGGGTGAAAAGTGGATGAGTTGAATCCACCCCCTCCCCATCATCCTCTGCTCTCTTTTTCTTTCTTTCTTTCCCCCAAGTAATGACTTTTGCAAAAATCCAATACGACGGAGCTAACTGGGCAAGCGTATTATAGCAACTGCCTGCTCGTGGGGGAGGCCTGCAGAGGGGTGAACGACAGGTCACAGCGTCTAAAAATTATTAAAATGTTCAAGAGCCTCGTGACGCGCCTTGCTGTTTAACAAAGACTGCCAAAGTATGAGATTAATACGAAAACTTGCACTTCAAAACAAAAACACGGCAAAAAAAAAAGGAGAAAGAAAGAAAGGGGGGGGGGGAGAAGAGTCCTGTTTTGGCCTCCAAGGAGCCGGGGCTCCTCTGCCGCAGCCACGGTTCGGGTTTCCGGCCACACGGGAGTGGACCGGCTTCGGAGCCGGCGGCGGGCGGGCTGGCGGCTGGGAGGGCGCGGGGAGCGGCGGGTGAGTACCCAGTTGGCTGCTCCTTCGGGGCTTGGGCCTTCCTGCCCTCGGCGGCGCGCGCCAAAGGGGCGCGAGGCCCGCTGGGGTCTGGTCTCCGCTCCGCACTTCCATCGGCCTCCCGGGTCGGGTCCCTCCCGCCCCGCTGACAAAAGGTGGCCATTTCCGCGGGGCAGGACACGCCTGGGGCGGCGGCCCCGGGCCGGGCGGCGAGAGGTCAGGCCAACAACCTGTAGCTGCCCGAGCAGGCGGCCCGGGGGCTGCGGGAGGACCTGGGGAGCGCAGGGGAGGTGGCGCACACCCTCCTAACGCTGCGCCAGGAGCCGGGACTCCAGCTTATTTTTGTCAAGAGGCGCTCGGATTGCAGTCTTTCTTGGGGGGGGGGGGAGTCCTCCTGCGCCTGTGGAAGCTGACATGAGAGTCGCTGCCGAACCCCGTCTTCCATCCTTGGAGACTGGACGCGGCTCGCGAGTGGGGGGTGCGACGCCTTGGTGGGATGGGCAGGTGGCGGCTGGCTCCCAGCGCGAAGAGGATGGACTCTCGGTGTCTGGTCCCCAGGATCTGCAGTCCCCAGCTCCGCGGTCACTTCGACCTCGCTCCTCTCTCTTGGGGGTGGGGGGGAAGCTCCAGGCTTTGGGGCCACACCCTGGGTGGAGTGTAGCGAGCAGACAGGTCCGGGAGGTCAGCCAGCGGGGCCTCCCCCAACTTCGGAAACGCCAACGGGTTTGACGGGTTTCTGAGAGCTGGGCGCGGGTAGGGGTAGGGCAGGGCAGGAGGTCTGGGGAGGGGGAGGGGTCTGGTCGGCTGGAGTGGGTCGGGGAGCCCCCAGCTCAGTGGCCTTTAAGAAGATTTGGAAAAGTCCCTTTTGGACGCTGGGGAGCTGGGGCTGGGGGTGAGCAGGTCCTCGGAGTGCCTTTTGTGTCTGGACCCAGGGCAGAAACCAGTCTGCTTATCTGTCCAGCTGGGGTCTGCAGGTACCCAGTGGATGCTCTCTGGACAATGTAAACAAGTACCATCTACTAGGGCTGGATTTTGTTTGGAACCTGTGCAAGGCCAGCCTGGCTGGGAGAGATTGTTAGCAACCAAGCTGGGTGGTCAACTTTGTCAATGCCTGGATTTGAGACAGAAAATCAGAGGGGCTCGGAACCTATCGCCCCAGCAGGCAGGTAGGAAGTCTAACTTCCTGCCAGGGGTCCAGGACTGGGGATGGAGGCGCAGGGACCTCTGAAGAGGTTTCAGGGCCTGCAGCATGGTGGTGGTTGGAGGCTGGTTTTCTTGTGTTGTTGCATTTGTTTCTGCTATTTGAAATTGTTATTCTGAAGAGTTCTCTGAGGGAGGTCGGCTTGGTGGGGAGGAAGATACCATCTTCATGTTCTCCCAGCAGACCCTCACTTCTCAGTGTAGGGCTCCGTTCCCTGCAGCCCAGCCCAGGGTAGCCAGCTGTACGCTTACTCTGAGCCCCAGGAAGGTCAGGAGCCCCAATCCATTTTAACCTCCCCACCAGCAACCCAGGCAGGTGTCTGGGCTGAGCCCGCATGTACATTCAGACATAATATGGCCTGTTTAGGGCTACGGAGAGGGACTGTGGGGAACCAACTGGGGTTCTCCCTTGATACCCCAAAATGGTCTGCCATCCTCTCCAGAGGTGTGGGAGGCTTGGGGGAGGCAGATCATCTGGATGGATCCTTTGTGGTCCCTCATTGCTCTTCCTTCGGAAATGAAATACCTTTGATGTTTTTCTCAGGTTGTAAACGGAATTGCCCTTCTTTATATATCCGGGGCCCCATCTGCTGGGTCTTCCAGCCTTTTTTTTTTTCTTCTTTACAGCTGTTTCTCTCTCTTTTTGCCATTGAATTTTTCCAAAAGGACTTTTATGATGCCCCCTTCACACCCAGCCGGCTTCTCCCTCCGCCCTTCCCGGAGAGGCGCCAGTGGAAAAGATCTAAATATTCGTTTGATCGCAACTAAAGGCTGAGGAGTGGCGGGGAGGAACCGATTGGGGTTTTGTTTTTCTAAAAAAAAAAAAAGGCTGGGGAGGGGAGGAGCATGAGGGTACCCAGAAAGGCCTGGCTTTGACTTGGTGGCAGCCTCAGGATGACCCTTCGTCCTTTTGTGTTTAGCTAATGTTTACATCTCATAATTCATGCTCCGCCGCTGGAGAGCAGAGCGCCAGCCCTGGAGGTTCGCATCCTTTCACAGATCGGCTGCTTCGAGAGAGACATTGCTCTCTAATAAAAAGGAGACGTGAAAACCTTGTCATCCCAAGAAGGGACCCTCAGTGCCTTTGCCTCTACCCGAGTTCAAACTAGGACAAAACGAAATAAAACCAAAGCACTCAGACCACACTGCAAACGAAGAAGGTGCGGAAGCAGGAGGACTGCAGGATTTCTGGGCCAAGAAGATCTGTCTGTCTTCTGTATATACCCTGTAGATCCGAATTTGTGTAAGGAATTTTGTGATCACAAATTCGTATCTAGGGGAATATGTAGTTGACATAAACACTCCGCTCCCTTTTTCCCCCCCAGAAGAAAAAAAAAAGTATACTTTTTCTCCCCTTAAATAAGGACGACCCTGTGACTGAGGACACAGGGAAGACTCTCCCTCTTCTTTTTTTCGAACAACGGCTTAGAGACGCCGGAATCATCCACCTGAATTCTCCCCGCCCTGCCCCTGGGAGCCTTGGTTCCTTTAATGCTGTGGACATTGGTGGTAGTTTTCGTTTACTCTCTTATCCCAAGTCCCCTGGTCTCTATTCCGGGCTGGGGGTGAAGGGTGCAGCTAATAAATGTTTTCAGTTTGAGAGGGGCCAAGGAAATTCGCTTTTCAAACGGGTGCTGAGGGGGCCTGAGGTTGGCTCTCGGCGTGAGTTCAGAAGGCGAGGCTCTGGGAGACGCAGGGGGGTTTGCTGTGTCGGAGGTGACCTCCCTGGTTCCTTTCCCTGGCATCGCTAAGATGGGAAATATCTATTCGCCAGGGTGGCGGCAGCAGCGGCATTAGCCGCAATTAGAAGTCTGGACGCTCACTGTTAGGATTGCTCCGATGGTTCTGGAATTAGCAAATTGCTATTCAATTTGCATCCCAAAGTTGTGGGTTTGTGCCCCTGCACGCATCTGCAGTGGACAAAACCGAGTCGCCTCTCTCGGTTTGGAGCACGAGGGGGTAAGGGGAGGAGTGGTTTGGAGAGAGGGACAGACAGACGGACACGACACAGCCAAGCTAATAGCGCAGCTAAATGCGATTTGGAAGGCGAGGTCTCCCCGAATTAGTGCATGAATTTCCTATCGATCGGGGCCGCAGTTCCATTCATCTCTGACAAGCCCCTCTGCGCACCCGCCGGCTCGCTCCCCACCCCTCCTCTCTCACCCCCTGCCCCTCCCCTCCCAGTCCTCCGGCAGAGAAAAGCCCTTGGCTCCAGGCTCCTGCCCCAGAAGGCTTCATCTCCCCAAGGCGGTGCCCCCAGCCCTCCCCCACTCAACTCCCACAGATGGAGGGGGCTAGTGCACCCTCCCGCCGTGAGGAAGGGTAGGGGACTATGGGAGGCAAAGAATTCTGGGAGGTGGCCGAAGCAAGACAGGAGGGGCTACGGGGAGCCCCAACTTCGAGGGGACCCAGGGACTGTATTTTGCCCAGCACCCCAACAGGCCCTCCAATAGAGACCTGCTTTTATCCTGTCTCCGTCGGGTTGGGTCGTCACCGAGAATGCCAAACGCAGCGAGGGTCACCCCAGAGAGCCCTATGTAAATCCTGGGGCGGGGGGGGGGCGGTGGGGGGAGAAAAAGAAGGGGAAATGAACCTCTTTGGCTGGAGTAGGGTTCGGGTGAGCAGATTTCCTTATCCGGGAATCGCACGCGGGGCGGCCATTGGCTCTGAGGATCACGTGGGTCCCCAACTTTGTTCACTTGACAGTAAGTAGGAGGGCTTTCGGAAACAGGAAAACGAGTCAGGGGTCGGAATAAATTTTAGTATATTTTGTGGGCAATTCCCAGAAATTAATGGCTATGAGTTCTTTTTTGATCAACTCAAACTATGTCGACCCCAAGTTCCCTCCCTGCGAGGAATATTCACAGAGCGATTATCTACCCAGCGACCATTCGCCCGGGTACTACGGCGGCAGCCAGAGGCGAGAGAGCAGCTTCCAGCCGGAGGCGGGCTACGGGCGGCGCGCGGCGTGCACCGTGCAGCGCTACGCGGCCTGCCGGGACCCGGGGCCCCCGCCGCCGCCCCCGCCGCCCCCGCCGCCGCCTGGGCTGTCCCCTCGGGCTCCTGCGCCGCCCCCCTCCGGGGCCCTCCTCCAAGAGTCCGGCCAGCGCTGCGAAGCGGTCAGCAGCCCCCCGCCGCCTCCCTGTGCCCAGAACCCCCTGCACCCCAGCCCGTCCCACTCCGCGTGCAAAGAGCCCGTCGTCTACCCCTGGATGCGCAAAGTTCACGTGAGCACGGGTGAGTGCGTGGGCACCCCTTCCCCCTCCCATCCCGGGCGCTTTACACCAAAGGGACCTCCGAGGCTTGGGGGGGAGGGAGGGGGGAGTTGGGGGAAGCCAATTGTCCCCGCCGTAAACTCGCCATTGCGGGAGATTTACGGTCGCCTGTTTTCAGAGCCACATAATTACATCCCCCATAAATTTTTATGGCCTGGTGGGCCCCGCGCCTTTGAAGTCGCTTCCCCATCCTCTTCCCCATTCTCACCAGCGAGTTTTTCGTCAGGGAGCAGCAGTCTCACTTAGTGAAGTTGGAAGTTGGGGGGGGGGGGGAAGCTGGGGACTTGGAGGAGGAGAAGGAGGGGGGGTGTGCTTCAGCAGAGAGCTGAGTCAACCCCTGCATTTCTATCTTCCCCTTTTTCCTCTCTAGTCTGGCTCCTTGGCCCGGGAAGTAGGGCAAAAGTTGTTGCTGTGTCTAACGAAGGAATCGAACAGCGAGGGTGGGGACTCAACAGAAGAGGGAAGCCTTCAGGAAGCCTCCTCCTTTCCCCCACCCCGCCCATTCTTGCATCCTGGGGCCGCAGGCCAAGGAGCGAGCGGGTGGCTAAAACCGGGTGAAGCATCTTCACCTCTCCGGGACCGCGCAGACAGCCCCCCCCCCTTCCCAACACACACATACACACAAAAGTTTGAGATCATTTTCTCTTCTTGGGTCCCTCTTTCTTCCTTCCTTCTCCTCCCCTTCTCCCTCCGTTCCCCCCCCCCCCCCAATTTGAGGAAGAAGAGGTGAAAGGGTGGGGGAGGGAGTCACAGTGTTGTTTGCGGGAAGAAAGGGTTTTCCCCTCCTCCCTTTCGGGGCAATAAAACTTTCTCTTTCTCCCTCTCTCTGTGTGTGTCCAGTAAATCCCAATTACGCCGGCGGGGAGCCCAAGCGCTCGCGGACCGCCTACACTCGCCAGCAGGTCCTGGAGCTGGAGAAGGAGTTCCACTACAACCGCTACCTGACCCGGCGCCGGCGGGTCGAGATCGCGCACGCGCTCTGCCTGTCCGAGCGCCAGATCAAGATCTGGTTCCAGAACCGGCGCATGAAGTGGAAAAAAGACCATAAGTTGCCCAACACCAAGATCCGCTCGGGCGGCACGCCAGGCGCAGCTGGAGGGCCCCCGGGCCGACCCAACGGAGCCCCCCCCGCGCTCTAGTGCCCCCCGCCCCCATGCGGGAGCCTAGAACCTGGGGCAGGGGTGGGTCCGAGCACGAGCGGGAGGGAGGGGTCCTGGGGCTTGGACCCCCGGAAAAGAAAAACCCGCCCTGCCCTCCACCCCCACCCCCACCCGGCTTTATCTATAGAAGAATAAACGCAGAGAAGGGGGGGGGGGCGGAGGGAAAGCTTTATTTATAAAAATGACAATGGGGAGCCCAGCGAGGCCTCACCAGAAGCACGGTTCAAGTCTCTTGCTTTCTTCTTAAAAAAAAAAAAAAAAAAGCGTAATAAGAAGAAGGAAGAACAAGACAGAAAGAGCAATCGGAGGAGGCCGCAGCTCCTCGTTTTCGGCCGCGGCGAAGATGGATCCACGCTTCATCTTTAATCACGCCAGGCCCGGGTCCATCTGTCTTGTTTACTCTGCCGAGGAGAGGACGGGCCTCCGTGGCGACCATTACCTCGACACCCGGCTAACAAATGAGGCCCGGCTCGCTCGGGGCCGCCGCCGCTGGATCCTCTCTTTGTCTCGCACTGCAGACACCCTGCGAGAACACCTCTGACTGCCCGAGAGCGCGGTGTGGTGGCCACGGTAACACGCACACACACAAACCCACTCACACACAACTTCCCGCCCCCTCCGTGCCCTTCACGGGGACACTACCTGCCTGCCTGCTCTCCCTGCCTCCTTGGGGCCGGTGGGGAGCAGAAATGAGGCAAGTGGGGGTGGGTGGGAGGGGGGGCCGTGTGGGTGAAGCAGGAAACGGCAGGGAAATTGAGGCCCACGTTTTAAAGGAGAGACTCAGAGACCCGGAGACTGGGCGAGGGTCTTTCTCTCGTGGGCCCAGGGGGGCCTGGCAAGGTGAGGGCCCAGTGGAGCGTTCAGAGCTGGCCCAACGCTCTCGCCAATCTGGGAGTGCTACAGCGGAGACTCGCTCTCCCAGACTGACAATGAATGTGAAACTTAGGAAATAAAATGTGCCCCTCCCAGTCGGAGGACCGCGTTTGCTGCAGAGCCCTCTTCCATAGATGAACTCGTTGTTGCGTCGTTTGTTATTATTATTATTATATTATATTATTATTACGACTGGTTTTATGTCATGTGCGTCCTCTCCTGTCCTCTTGCTGACATTCCAAACCTGCCCGCGCCCCCCTCCCCTCTTCCTACCTCTTGGGGCTGTCTGAGTCTAGAACTCTAGAATTCTTTGCTGGTGTGAAAATGTGTGTCCTGTATTGAGTGACAATAGAAATAAATGTTTGGTTTCTTGTGACCAACCCAGAGTGTTTTTGTTGAAACCTTGATGGAAAGATGGACAGAGGCCACCTTGCTTGTCCTGGAAGCAGCCCCCGTCAGTTCAGCCCTCTCTACTGCACATTGTCTGTCTTTGAAGTTTCCCACTGTCAGAGGGTCAAATGGGAATTTCTATGGAGTCCCAGTTGTGGAAACTGGTTAGTTTTCCTTTTGGGGGTGGATGGGTTTTATTTGGGGGGCTTAAACTCCTCCCTCCCCCCCACTCCAGTGCAAAAATGAATGGAAAGGATGGGGAGGGCTGACTCCAGTCCCTAATGGTGGGGGGGGGGGGGAGAGAATGTTTCATTGTAGCACACAAGAGGCTTCAGTACGGCGAAGCCTTTCATATCGTGATTTATTTGTCATAAGCAAATAAAATGTGGTTAAGCTGTCTCTTTTGAGACAGACGGCTCTTTGGTTATTAAAGTTCTGAGAGAAGATTCTGTGAGGCCAGCCTTTCCTCCCCAAGAATACGAAGGTATCGCGTTCCTCTGAGGTGTTTAAGGCTGTAATGAGTCTAATTTTTTGCACAGATGTTTCTGGGTGTTTGCAGGTTTTCGGAGTATTTTTATATTACAAAGGAGCGAGCTGGTGCTATAGCTCAAACTCTGACAAGCAAATAGATAATCAAGAAGACAAATGGCCTCTTTTGTGAAGCCCTGCTCCTGTATTAATTTTCATTTTCTTTCTCATAGAAAATATCGAAAGTGCGACTGGGGACCAAATAGCTTTCTGTCTCTGAGGTCTCAGTCACCCCTAGAATAAGGTGGGGGAAGGGAACACGGGCAGGGGTACAGATGACCCTGAGACGCTCTGTAAAGTCTTGGGCCACACTGGTGCAACACCACTGAGAAATTCTAAGGTCTGGGGGAGGGGGGTGCTTCCAGCCTTGGGGTCTCTGGTCCTACTGGGAACTCAGGCTTCCTAAAAGCCTAGGGCTCCAGAAAAGATACATAATTCAAAGACAGTTTTTCATTTCGGTCTCATCTCCCTTCAGAAAATAAAAATAGCCAATTCCATCAGTATGTTTTATTTGAGTTTTTAAAAGTATTATCATTACTATGCTTCTGTGTGAAGCGCCGGTCATTTTCGGATAGGGAACCCTCCTCCATCCCGTGTCCACAGTGGGCAAGGTTCCTGTGCGCTGGCCGAGTCCTGAACAACCACCCAGCCTTGGGGAGGATGAGCCAGGGGAGCGAGCTGTGCTTCCCTGGGAGTTACGGTGTCATGCTGAGCTGCAAGGGGATGCCATGATCCAGAGTAGAAATAATTTTTTTAAGTTCTTAAAAAGCAGATGCCCCCCCAGGAATGTCTCAATAGAACCAAATCAAAGCTGTTCCTTGGAAGGTATGAATAGAATAAAAAAAAAGATTTCTATGGAGCTTAAAGTTCACAGCCATTCTGTGTAGACAAGAGCTAAGAAAAATGTGAGAATTATACAGAAAACCATTAATCACTTCTTTTCTTTAAATACGTATCCTCTCTCCTTTGTTATTATTCAACAGCAAACCTCTGCAGACCGGCTGTTGGGGGAATAAAGTGTTAGCTGTCTCTCCGGGATCTGCGAGGGGGCAAAAAATTTGGAACCATAAAGTTGCAAACTTTTTTCTCTCAGTTTGGAAGAAGCCGCTCATCATGAATGGGATCAGCGGAGCCGGGGCGAGAGGAGGCGAGTGGCGAAAAGGTAACAAAGCCAGGCTTGGACTGGCATTTGGGATGCTTTTATGAGCTCTTTCACAAGGGAAAGAAGAAACACTCTCGCCTTCCTTCGCCTTTTTCTTTTTCAACTGTCTTCCAGGGTTTTGTTTTTTGTTTTTTAATTTTATGATGCAGATGCCTGGGCAGGTTTGCTGCCTTTTATGATGACTGATGTCCCAGTCAGAGGGAGAGAAGGGCCTGGCACCTGGAGAGCGTTTGAACTGCTTAGGATGAGGTGTCAGGGCCCCTGAAACATCCCAGAGAAGAAGGTGGCTGGGCAGGCTGTTCAGAAGGGTTTCTCTGAGTGGGGGAACTGCAGGCAGGCCCGTGGCCTCAGCCCGTGCTTGTGTGTGTTCATGTGGTGCTTCTGCAAGGCGGACATGTGGCCCGGGTGTCCCTGGGACTATGCTTTCGCACTCTGGGAGCCTGCAGGCTCCTGTGCCAGTTTACCGGAGAGGTGCTCCCACTGCAGCCTGGGGAAAACGGAGTCTGGACCTTGGCGCTGGCTTAGAGAGGGATGTGTTTGTTTCTGTCTTGTGTCTAGCTGGGGATGCTAGACAAATATTTGCTACTCTCTGGAGCAGGAAACGGCTTCCTTTACAAGCAAGCTTCCAGGTTCTGCTGACCCAGGGATGTTCCTGTTTTGGAGCAGTCTCCTTCTTCCTGGAGGCTGGGTTTTGGGTGGGTTTCCTTTGCTGCTCCTGGGTTTGAGAGGCTCTGCTCCCACCCTTTCTAGGGTGAGGAAGCTAGTGGGCTCTGCCTGAGCCCTGAAAGCACTGGTCCCTTTCCCCTGAGGCTCTCAGAGGGATTGGAGACTGGAGGCTGGCAGGAGAGAGTTCATGGAGAGGCCACGTTTTCTAGGCGATTAGCTCGGTATTCGAACCACAAAATGACCTCGGAAGCCCCTTGACCTCTCTGAGACTGGACATTGTGCTGGCTCTTGCCTCCTGCCTAGGAGGGAAAGTTACACCTCCTCCAGAGGGAGGGGTCCTTGGGCTGTGATGTGTCCTGTCCCTCCTATCTATGCCCACTCGCCCCTAACCCCTTCTTTGCTATCTTGGTATTTCTGAATCATTTTTCTATTACTGATCATTAGGAAGAAGAGGAATGAAAATCATAAGCCGGGAGGTCCAGCTGGGAGAGGAACATAGGAGGCTGATCTCTTTCTCCATTTCACATCCCTTCCCTAGGCCAGGCTGCGGTCCACCCTCCTCCCCTTCAACAGATCCTTCTTGTCTCTTTTGCTTGGAGCTCATAAGGAGCTCTGTGCAAAGGACAAAGGGAGGTGAGGAGAAAGATGGAGAAGCTCCATTCTCAGGGCTTTGGAGGACTTAGGGAGTGAGCGGGCTCCCACCACCAGCGAACCCTATCTGTGGTCTGCTATTCAGATCCGCAGCCTCTTCAACCATGTTCACGGTCCCTTTGTTTAGGACCTATTTGTATGATCACCTTCACTCCCTCTTCCACTCCTTCAATCCCAACTCCCAGTTACTCCCAGTGCATACATAGGGAGCAAGACAAGTGGGGGGATGGCCCATGCACACTCTTCTGACCACTGCTCTCCAGGACCAGCTCTGCTGCTCAACCCAAACTTTCCTGAAACTTTTCATTTTAACAGATGAGGGGGGAGCTTGCTAGGAAAAAGTGAACCCCAAACAGAGCCTTCTCAAATCTCTGTTCTACCTGCCGAATGTTCAAAGGCCACATCAGCAGGCATCTCCTAAGAGGGTAAGACAGATACAGGAAGAGGGGGCTGGAAAGAGGAACTATTACCTTCTAGTTAAGAGGGAAAGTGAGAACTTTGTCAGGGATTGGCTTGCATTGCATCGATTGTTTCCTGTTATTTGAGAGACTCCCTGTCACAGGCAAAACAACAACAAAAATAATTATAATCGGGGTTGCTATCTTCTCTGTCATCATAAATAAATAGGCCATGGGTTCTAAAAAAAACTCACTGCCATTGAGTTGATTCCCACTCACAGAGACTCTATGGGGACAAAAAAAAGAAGGCTGGAGGCAACGGAATCTGGAGACAACCCCCTGGACTATAAATATTTGGAGTTCAGCAGAGATATACAACCACCACACCCTATTATGTACCCTCCACAGAGCCCCGTGAGGAAGACCTAGGCCTGGAGGCTTTGCAAGCAAGCAGCTATAGGCATTGTAAAGAGAAAGAGGAGGGGACCAATGGGAAAACAAGGTCCAGGTTCACTTAAACTAGGTTCTAACCGCAAGCTCTGGGCCTCGGAACTCTTCTTTCTCTTTGCAAGGCTGAGCCCCTGCGAGCAGGCTCCTTGCATGGCCGAGGTGACCTCAGTCCAATGTTGCCTGTGGGCTCACCTGAGCCCAATCTTTTGATCCCGTGTCCACCCCCCTCCGCCATTTTTCCCCTTCCAGTTTCCTCCCTTCTCCTCATCCTCCCGCCATCCAGCCTCCAGCGTGACAACCTCTCAAAGCAGACTGGGGGTGGCCTGGTCCTGCCCAGGCCGCAGAGGCTGCCCCATCCCCGCGGCGGGTTTCCCTGCGGCAGGGGAGGAGGGCCTGGTTGGAAAACGGAGCTGGGAAGTTTCCCAGCGTGAGCTGAGCGCTGACGGATTTGTGATCGGCCATAAAACGGCGCGTTCAGATTCGTAAATCAATCTCGCCTTTCTCCTAGTATAAACGTTCGCTTTATCGGCCGGCAGGAGCGCGCTGAGCCTCAGAGTTGGCCACTTGTTTATTTGAACTCGGAGATTCCCAGGATCCGAACAGAGTGTGGTCATTTTAACAGATCGGCCTGGCCCCTGCCGCCCCGGTCGTTTTACTGTTCTTTTTCTTGGGCTGAACAAAAGAGAGAGAGAGAGAGTTTCTCGGTGTCAGATATTGCTGAGTGCTCCTACGTTAGCATATGGACTCTCTGCGCTTTTTCTCTTAGACATAGCGAAGTGATGCTCTTTTTGCTTTTCTGGGACTATTTTGAATGGGTTTGTGGCCGGGGACCTCGCACCGTAGCCCTGGCTGGAGCCTGCAGCGCCAGCGGGCTGAATTCAATAGGAGTCTGGGTTTTGTTATCTGGACAATCAAAACCCGACCACCCCCCTATGGAGTCCGGGCCTCGCTGGCGCCCGGGCACTGGGACGCTGGAGCAGGACCTCCAGGCCACCAGGCCGGCCTGCCCAGAGTGACTTGGGGACACGCACGCAGGTCTCACCATCCTGGTCGCCCCACTCCCACCCCACCCCACCCCACTGGAACATGTAGGTGCTGCCCTGTGAAGTGAGGGTATATATATATATTTTTTTGGGGGGGGTTGTTGCTTAGGCCTCTAGGTGCTGAACCTTCTCTTCAGAGACCTGCTTTTTCGGTTAGGCCCCTCCAAACAATCCCATCGAGTTCATCTGACCCACATGGCATTTTGTTTTTTCTTCATCTTCAATGGGTCTCAGCGGCTTGGCCAAAGGGAGATTGGCTGTGGCTAACCAAATGTCCTGGCCTGGAGAGCCAGCAGCGAGGGACTTGGGAGGAGAGTCTTTTTGGCTTCTCGATGGGGTCAGAGGAGTACCTTCGCACACTGGTCTGCCCATCTGCCCATTCTGAGGTGAGGGGCTTGGAGGCCTCGTTTTTTGTCTCTTTGCCAGGTGAAGCCGCTGGGTGCACCTCTCTTTTTCTGGCCCAGGGGGCATGGGTTTTCCCTAGCCCTGGAGTTTGACGTTCACATGCACCCCTCCCCACCTTGCTCCCACGGATCAGTTGTCTGCTAATGAAAGCTGGGGGTACTAACACCTGGGTAATTGGGACTGGGTGGCCAAGCCAACTTCAAAGCACCTTTCTTCACCCTCCCTCCCATCAAGTTCAAATCTGCAGCTGTTTTCCCGGGTGTGTTGGGGGTGGCTGAATCAGAGCCGTCCTAGGTAGAGAGGGGCCGAGGGGCCGAGTGTCCTGTCTTTTGTGTACAAACCTTTCTCCTGGTCTTTGTCTCCAGAGCCTGCACTCCAGGAGCAGACGGCAGGCTTGGGTTCCCCCAGGGCTAACCAGCAGGGCTAGGACAAAAGTCTCCCTGTGCTTATGCTCTCCTCTGGGAGCTCCAGGGTCCTCTCTTTACCCTGTCCCCCACCTTGCCCCCCTCAAAAGGGACTTCCAAAGATGAAAAGCCAGAAACCCCATTCCATATGTGCCTATTTATATATGATTATGATTTCTTTTCAAGCTGGTCCCCTGCAAAATTCTGTTGCTTATGTAGGAAGAGGGCAGTGGGCCCTTCTAAAATAGATATGCCAGGAGTCAGGGAGAGAATAGAGTTGGAAGCTCTTAATCGTAAAAGATGCAGAGAGAAGAATTGGAAGCTGAGAAATTCGGGGGCTTAGAGAAGGGCTCCTTGCCCACCCCACCCCCACCCCCAGACGCCCCTGCAGATGATTCCTGCACCTCCAAGAACTAGACAGAAGCAGGCGGAGAGAGGAGGAGAGGTGGGCTGTGGGTAAGTGTGTGTCCGGGTGTGGGGGTGTTAGGGACCTGGAGGTCTGGTATCGGAGTGTGGGAGAGTGAAAGGAAACCTCACTCCTATTCCATTGGTGCCTTGGGGGTGGGGGGAACCTATTTTGCAGGAAAAAAAATTCTCCTCCTGAAGGGGAAGGTCATAGTGGTCCTTTGAGCCTGAGATCGAAAGACCCCCTTCCCCCTCCCGGTCACGTGATTCATTAAATAATTAATGCCGAGGTTGCAGAATAGCTATGTATTCGTCAGGAAAATCGCAGGCTTGGTCTCCCTGTTTCTGACGTGCAATTCAACTGTCCTTTGAAAAACAAGCCTGTACCCCAAGAAAAAAAAGAGAGGGAGAGAGAGAGAGAGGGAGAGAGAGAAGGGGAGAGAGAGAGAGAGGGAGAGAGAGAGAGAGAGATAGAGAAAAAGACAGGGAGGCAGTAATAAAACTGCCCCGCCGCTGGAGCCACACCGCGGGCTGGGGTATTGTAAGTAGAAGGGATTTCTCACTACCTACCGCGTCTTATATGTCCATGTAAATTTATTGTTTGTTATTAATGTTATTGTCGTAAAATGTGACAAATAGCCATCTTCATTTCCTGCCATTTCTCTTCACATGGTGCTCGGTGTGTTTATGCCCATTGAGGCATTGCTTAGAGATTTTAGGAATATTCCTCTTCTCTCTCTCCCTCTCCCTCTCCCTCTCCTCCAGCCTTTTTCTTGATTTATAGCAATATGGGTGTCAGCTTCTCGGCCGGCATGCCAGCCATTGTGTGTGTGTGTGTGTGTGTGTGTGTGCATGCGCGCACCAGAGCGCGCGTGCGTCTGCGTGTGTTTGTGAGCGAGTTGTGTTGTTTATGGCCATGTCTTCGATAAATCATTCCTCACGGAAAATGATGTGGAAGCTGGGCTGTTTCTATGGCCAGCCGGGAGAGAGTCGCCCTTAGAGGAAGGTCCTCCCTCTCTGCTCTGCTCCCAGGAGTTGGTTATTTCAGACAATTTACAGTAATAGATCAGCCGCTAATATGAAAGCTGTATAGCTGGAGGTCTTAAATTACAGCATCTGTGATTATCCATTAAGGTGAGATTTGTATAAATTTGGTAAACCAGAAATGTCTCATTGGCATATAAACCCACTCAAAGACCATGACCTAATATAAAAAAGGAGATTTCTGTGCCTGATAGAGGCCCCATTCCTGGAGCAGCCAACCAAGCTCCTTTTCTACAGTGACTTCCCTCCCGCAGTTTGGCTTCTTCAACTCAAGCCCCGGGTGATGGAACCGAGCTCTGGAGACAGGAGGAACCTGTGGCCCAGAGAGGTGGCGGAGGCGGAAGAATTTACAGGAGTTGAAGGCAGATGTTTGTAATCGATTGTGAGCAAATCAAAGGCCCTGCCATTGGGAGTGGTGGAGAGGATTCAGTTATTGCATTAAGCTGAATTGATAGATCTAGTGTGTTTGGGGGTTACTGTTGAGGGCAGAGAAGGGAGCAATGGAGGGAGAGGGTGAAGCTCCTGACTAACAAAACAAGGACATGAATTCACATCCTAGCAGCCTTCCAGAACTCCTGAAACAAAGAGTTTCCTCAGGAGTGTGTGTGTGTGTGTGTGTGTGTGTGTGTGTGTGTTTGGGTTTAAAGGGAGGAGAAGTTCTCTGAGTTTTCCTTGAGTTATTCGAAGAGCCAGGTGACTGATCCTTGAAAGTTGGCGTGTTTAAGGACACAGGATGTGTTTCTCTTCCCAAATCTCAATGCAAGGAGGGAGCAGCCATGGTGTGGATTGGAAGGGGGAAGGCTCCTAACTTCCCCCTAGGGTTTTTCATAGAGGTCTGGATCTGCTCCTCGTTTGTGAAGGGTCTACTGGTCTAGAGCTGACCTGAGGCTGTGGGGCCATCCTAGGCGGCACCCTAAGTTGTGATGAAGCGTGCCAGAGGGCCAGTGTCTTCACCAAGTCAGATCTGGCTGCAGGCTACTTGTTCTCTGGCTGGAGCCCCGCCAACTGACTTTATAGCCACTATTATCTGTGATATTTAACTCTGCCTGCTAGTGTAAACCTTTGAGCAGGGAAATTAGAGCAACAGCAGCGGTGTAGGGTGTTAATTATTCATAGCCTCAGCCTCCTTGTGGCCTGGTTGTTTAGGCCCCAGTCCTTGAAGTGACCAGGAACTGTGAGCCCCTGTTCTTATCAGTAGGCAGATTTGTGGGTGGATGGTGTGGTAAGCATCCAAATGTTCAAGTCTGGGTGAGAGAGGTTTATGAAGCAGGCCTTGATTTTAGTCTAGGATGACTGGGGGCACTGACTGGCCTGGATAAAATCTGGAATTGGGCAGATCCTGGGGACAGGGACAGCTTGGACAGGACTGGAGATGGTGGGGAGGTGGAACAGGCTGTCAGAGGAAGCAAATGGCCTAAATGGTAGTGGATTCCATATCTTTTAGTCTCCCCTCCCACATCTCCTTGAGTATTACAGAATGTCTCTCTCTCTCTCTCTCTCTCTCTCTCTCTCTCTCACACACACACACACACACTAATATACACTCAGAGAACATGAGTATTTCCTCTCTTCCTGGAAAGTGGTGTGTGTGTAATGTAGCTTAATATACAGAGGATATGTTTGCCTATAAACCGGTACTCCAGAATTTAGGACAACGTCTGATTTGGATCCCCAGAGAGAATCAGGTCTTCCTGAGATAACAGGAAAGAGGTGGAAGAATAGAAGATGGTAGAATGGATGTTTTTAGCTTCTAAATTCAGCCTATGGGGAAAGATGGGAAACAAAGGGAGTGCTGAAGTAGTTGGTCTTTGGGTCAGGCCACCGCTTGCTGGGACAAAGCCAGTCGCAAAGGCCCTTTCCCATGTTTCTAAATCTTCTGCTGCCACCTTTTCTCCACCTTCCCTCTCCCAGCTGCCTTTGCCTGCGACTTGGATGGCGGACCCCTCTCTTTCTTCTCCATATTCCTTTCACCTCCTCCAGGTCTTTGTCTCCTCTGGTCCTGGGGAGAGGAGTGGCCCTGATACCCTCTCCCCCTTTCTTTCCCCAACTCACACAGAGACCCTTCCTCAGGAGACAAAAGCAGACGACTGCCTCTCTCCACTGGCTGACCCAGTGCTAAATCCCCCTGTGTGAGGAGGTCTGCAACTTTACATCTAGGCCTGCCCCTCAAATCAGGAACTTTGAAAGGACTTTGTTGTTGTTTTTATATCAACATTTGGTTCATTTAGCCATGAAGTATCCTGCCTCTGACCAGCTCTTCACCCTGCATTTTCGGAGTTGCTCTTGTGCTGTCTAGTGGGATGGGCCAATGCATTTTAAAGTAGGGGCTTCTAGGGAAGCTGATTGAACTGTTTTCTCCTCCAGCCCTCTGCCGCTGTCTTCTTTCTCTGTATAATGAGAGTGTGTCTCCCTGTGTGCCCTGAAGCGGCCAGGCAGGCAATGGTCGCCTGACTACAGGAGTTGGATAGAAAGAAGTCGAAGAAGAAGATGAGAAGAAAGGATAGGGAAGACTGAACCCAGGGCAGGGTTGTCCAGAGAATGGAAACAAAGACCAGTCAAGGAGTCACAGCTGAAACTCTCTCTTTCTCTCCACTGAGAAGAGGGAAGTGGAAGGACATCACTCTGAGAGAGAGAGAGAGAGAGTCCATCTCTTCTTTGCCCCCCTTTCCATTGAAGAGAGTGCCCTCATGATAGGAATGTAGGTTTCCCCAAAAATGAAGGGGTCCCGAAGCCAAGGAGTCCCTGTCACCCGGAGGAGGGAGGACGGATGGGAATGGAAAGATGGAGCCCAGAAATGATTTCTGGAGACACTCCTAAGTCTTTCTCAAGGCTCAACTCAAAGTTCTTTAAGACCCTGGAGAGGCAGAGGATGAGAAGATGAAGGGGCTGTGGGGGGTGGACGGAGATGTGACAGAGGGGGGTTTGAAAAAGCATGGTGGAGCCTCCCCAAATTGAGTCTGGCCCAGAGGGAGGTGTGGTATGGGGAGGATGGGGTCTATCTTTACACACAGACCCCAGAAGCCTCCCTAGGCCTCCTTCCCCCTCGTGGGTCCAACCCTTCTTTCCTGCTGGAGGGTCTGGAGGAGTTGGTCCCAGGCCCTAAACCTTTCTGCTTC
>PVJH01028869.1:0-26811 GCA_004026705.1 Nesogale talazaci | reverse complement strand
TTACCCAATGTGTGTAATAGTCCGATAGACTTCTATTTGTTGATCTTGTATCCTGCCACTCTGTCATACTCCTCTGCTTCTTCCAGTGTGCCCCCTTGTGGAGCTTTTGGGATTGTCCAAATATAAAATCATATCAACTGCAAATAGCAATAGTTTCACCTCTTCCTTCCCCAGGTGAATACCTTTGATGTCTTTTCTTTGCCTTATGCTGTTAGTTAAAACCTTCAGTACAATATTGAATAAGTGTGGGGACAAGGGATATCCTTGTCTGGTTCCCTTTTTCAGTGGGATTGTGTTCGTCTTTTCTCCATTGACTACCAAGTTGGCTGTTGGTTTTTCATATATAGCTTGTATTGTCTTGAGGAATTTCCTTCCATTCCTATCTTATCGAGGGTATTAAACAGGAATTAGTGTTGGATGTTGTCGAATGTTTTTTCCCACATCTATTGATATTATCATGTGGATCATATAGTTTTTTTAATGTCAATGTGGCGAATGAAAGTAATGGTCTTTCGTATGTCGAACCATCCCTGTGCATATCTGATATGAACCCCACTTGGTCATGGTGAATTATTTGTTTATATTTGTTTATATGCTTTTCGTATTCTGTCAGTATTTTGTTAAAGATTTTTGTTTTTATAATTCATAAGGGATATTTGTCTGCAGTTCTTGATTATTGTGGGATCCTTGCCCAGTTTCAGTATCAGAGTTATACTAGCTTCATAGAAGAAATTCATGAGTTTGTCGTCTTTTTCTGTTTTGGAAGAGTTTGTGTAGGATTGGTGTCAGTTCTTCCCTGAATGCTTGGTATAATTCTCCTATGAAGGCATCCTGTACAGGGGATTTTTTTGTTGGTAATTTCTGGATAACCAAACAAGGTTATTCTTCTATTGCTATGGGTCTGTTGAGATTCTTGACATCCATTGGGAAAGTCTAGGCAGGGATTGTTTTTCCAAGAATTTGTCCATGTCTTCTATGTTGTTGAATTCATTGGAGTATTGAATTCATTCACAGTCCTTCATAGTACTGTGTAATTATCCTTTGGATTTCATTAGGGTCTATTGTAATGCCCTCTTTCTTACCCCTCATTCTTGCTATTGAAATTTGTTCTCTTCTTTCTTAGGTTAGACTTGCCAACAGTCTGTCAATTCTGTTTATCCTTTCAAAGAACCAACTTTTAGCAGCATTAGTTTTTCCCCATAGTTTTCTTATTTTCCCTCTCCTGAATCTCTGCCCTGATTTTTATTATTTCTTTTCTTTTGCTATTAGTAGGATTGTCCTGTTGACTCTGCTCTGGTTGCTGTAAATTTTGTGCCAG
The DNA here is from genome assembly GCA_004026705.1 of Nesogale talazaci. Taxonomy (NCBI): domain Eukaryota; kingdom Metazoa; phylum Chordata; class Mammalia; order Afrosoricida; family Tenrecidae; genus Nesogale; species Nesogale talazaci. Next base: position 25,493 of record PVJH01028869.1, on the reverse strand, counting down.
CATATCAATCATGAGATGTTCTTCCTTTTTCAGGTGTGTATGTATTACTATGAAACTTCCTCTGATAATTGCCTGTGCTGTGTTCCATAAGTTTTGGTATGTCATGTTTTCATTCTCATTGGCTTCTAGAAATTTCCTAATTTCACCTCTGCTCTGGCCAGTATGCGCTCCTTTTGCAATAGAGAGCTATTCATCCTCCAATTGTTTGTTCTTGTTTTTTTATCTTTCTTTTGTTGATTTCCAGTCTTATGGCACAGTGGTCAGAGAGGTCTGTATGATATCAAGGTGCTATGCGTATTCAAGTTATGCTCCAGCATGTGGTCTATCTTTGAATATGTGCCATGTGGGCTTGAAAAGAATGTAAATTTGTTTTTATTTGGATGAAACACTTTGTAAATAGTGTTTAGATCTTTAGCTTACTTGTTGAGTTTCTTTCCCTGTGATCTGTCTTTCTCAGAGTGTATTGAAGTCATCCATTGTAACTGTTGAGACTGTGATTTATTTTTTCATCTTTTGGAGTGTTTGGTTGATGTATTCAATGTGTCTCTCATTTGGGAAATATATGTTTAAAATGCTTAGTGGTTCTTTGACCATCATTCCCTTGAGCATTAAATAGTGTCCCTCTTTATCTCTTTTTATGGTTTGAGGTCCATGTTACCTGCGATTAGGATTGCTACCCCTGCTTTTTTTGAATTGCTGTCTGCTTGCTATGTCTTTCTCCAGGCTTTGATTCTCAGTCTATTTTTGTCTGTAGTCTTGAGATGTGTCTCCTGTAGGCAGCAGATTGATGGGTTGTGTTTTCTAAGCTAGTCTGCTAGCCTCCGTCTTTTAATGTCTGAGTTCAGTCCATTGGTGTTCAGGGTTATTATCTCCATCTGTGGACTCTGTGACGTCATCTTATACCTTTTGTGTTGGGGGTTTTCCTACCTTTCCTTATCAGTGTGTTGTAGGTGTGTGTGAGTGTGGATCATTTTTGACTGCTTTCCAACCTTAAACCAATGCTATTTGGGGAGCTGTTTTCTCTTTGTTGCCCTCTGGGTGAGGTTGTTCTATGTGACGGTCTCTCTCTCTTTTTTAAAATAATTTTATTGGGGGCTCTTACAGCTCTTATAGCATTCAATACATCTGTATCAAGCACATTTGCACACATGTTGCCACATTCATTTCCAAACATTTTCCACTTGAGCTCTTGGTACAAGCTCCTCCCTCCCCCTCCCCCCCCTTTTTAATGAATCACTTTATTGGGTACTCATACACCTCCATACATACGTCAATTGTATGCGGGTCTGATTTGTGCACTTGTTGCCATCCTCACTCTCAAAACTTCCTCCCTCCACCCAGACCCACAGTTCCAGCTCTCCATATTTCCCTTCTCCCCTCCCCCCCATGAACCTTTAATAATTTACAAATTGCTATTGCTTTTTCATATCGTACACTGTCCAAAGTGTCCCTTCACTCACTTCTCCGCTGGTCATGCCCCAGAGAGGATGTTATATGTAGATCCCTGAAATTGGTTCCCCCTTTCTACTCCACCCTCCCATTATCATCACTCCCATCACGAGTCCTGAGGGAACATCTATCCTAAATTCCCCATGTTGGCGGTATCCTATTTATGCTTGGTGAGTGCTGTTCTTCTGCCCATACTTGGTCTGCAAGGATCTTTTGTAGGGGTGGGTTTTTTCTAATGTAGTCTTTGAGCTTTTCCTTTTCTTGGAACACTTTTACTTCTCCAATGTACATTGATTGCTAATTTGGCTGGGTAGAATATTCTTGGGTTTGCATTGTTTTCCTTCAGGTTTTGGAATATATTACTCCACCCCTCTCTCCTCTTCTTCATAGTGTCTGCTGATAGGTCTGAGCATATTCTTATTTGGGAACCTTTATATGTGGTTGATTGTTTTTCCCTAGCTGCTCCCATGATTTTCTTCTTTGCCTCAAAGTTGGATAGTTTAACTATTACCATCTTTTTCAGATCATAAGATGTTACCCCCCCCCAAAGTGGGGGGAAAACGAGGTGTATTTATGGTCCGAAGGTGTGGTACCCCAGAACATTTTAGCATACTGGCACTGTTTGATTCAGAATATTTTTTTTCTTGTTTTACTGCTCTAAAAACTGGGTGTGTTTTATGAGCAGGTAAGTCTTATGGTCCGAAAATATGGTATGTGCCTTGGCGACTTCCTCTTGGGATCCTCTCTAGCTGGTGTTCTTTCAGCTTCCTGAGTGGTTGCCTGGTTTTCCTTCATTAAGCTCTCAAAGTTTTCCTCCAAGAATTCTCTGACTTGTTGCAGATGACTTCTTTGTTGTACCTTCCTCCAGCAATCCAATCATTCTGATGCTGTTCCTCTCCACAGCATCAGACATAGCTCTTAGGTCTTCTTCAGCTTTTCTGATGATCTTATTAGATTTTTGTCCACGTTTGTTAAAGTCTGCTTGGTTGTCCTCTAAGTCCCTTGCAGTTCTCTCCCTCCTCCAGTTAATTAACGAAGTCCATGCATCTGCTCCTGTGTTTTGTTACCTCCTCCCTAAGCTCTGTCTCTCCCTTTGGTGTACAGACGTGATGTCCTCTATCATTTGATCCCTTTTCTGTATTGTTTGCCTCATATCCTATATGATTCCAAGCAGCCGTCTAAAAATTTCTTTCTGTGGCAGGTCAATGTCTGCTCTTCCTATACGTGTCATTAGGTTCAGGACAGCTTCTCTCCTTGCCTTTTGTTTCTCCTGCTCTGTCAGTGAGGTCATTGGGGCTGGTTGCTGTTTGTGTTTTATGGTTTTAAAGGAGCCAGGTGTCATTTTCCAGGGAGTCAAAGAGTACTGACTCTCTCTGGGAGACTCGGAGGAATGATTCTTTGAACTGCCTGCAGCTAATTTCACTATGGAATTGGCCTACCCCTTTCTTCTCCTGGGCTTCACGCTTTCCTTAGTCAACCCATATTCTATTATTTGGAGGGCAAGTTGGATGGTTCTTTCAGGGGACATTGGTTTGGTTGTTGGGACTCACGATCTCATAAGAAGCCATGATGGTGTGGTCCATGGCAGCTTGGACCACCACAGCGGCATTCAGGGTGCCCACTGCCAGGGGAATGCCACAGAAGGCCGGCGTGTTGCCTACTTTTGTGTAGAGCATCGTGAATGGTAGGCAGAATTGCCCTGGTCTGGTAGATCCCTATGGAGGTTGGGCAGTGTGAAACGATGGCGAGTGTTGGCTGAGCTGCCTTATGCCTTGTGAGGAGGGAGTTCCCTCAGTCATGTGGGACCACAGAGGACAGATAGAATCTCCCCCAGCCACACAGGCAGGAATCCCCCAGGAATAAGTTGGGGAGAATATCCCCTGGTGGAGGGTGGGTGGATGTCTCTAGCCTTGAATGATGTTGCACAGGGTGGAGCTCTCCCAGAGGAGTGGAGCAGGTGTAAATGCCCTAGGCTAAGAGGAGTGGTCTCTCACAATGGTGTGAGAGAAAATGGAAGATACCAAGAGTAAAAAAACCCCTAAAACCCAGCCCGCTGAGGCTGGAGGGTGGGGGAGATAGAGAGAAGAGACTGAGCTCCAGTCCCTAACTGTGGGACAGCAAGGGTTTGACCCCTGCTCCAGGCTGGCAGCAAGCTGTGACTGTATTGAGATGAAGCCCCTGTGCCAGTTCCAATTGATCCAAGCTCAGGTCAGACAGTGCTGGGGTAAGGATCAAACCCTAGCTGGCCTCCACTGTGGTAAGAAAAAGTCTCAGCCCCTCAAAACCTTGTGCATCCGTGCCTACTTATCTTTATGACGCTCTTCCTGTGATCTGGCAGTGTTGAATTTCCCTCTTAGTCACTCTCCTGGACTGATTTCTGCAAGTCCCTCTGGTCTGTGTTACTCAGTCACCATCTTCCTGGAAGTGTCTTACCTGTTCTTTCTTAAGTCTCCTTTTCTTTCATATCTCAAAAGAGATTGGCTTGAGACGCCCCCTACAGTGATGTGAGATCATCAACATAACAAAGGAAACCCATTCCCAAAAAGGACTGGGCCTCCCAAACCCAAACCCACTGCCAGTGAGTCAATCTGACTCATCGCCACCCCACGTGGGACTTGCAAGGCTTTGTAAGTGTGACAGGAGCAGATGACTTCATCTTTTCCTTTGGAGCAGCTGGTGCGCTTGAACGGCTGACTTTGTGGTTGCTTACCCAACAGCACTGCATAGGGGTTAGGATGTACAACACATACCTGGTGGGGGGGGGGTTTACAATTTGATTGATATCAGTGCCCATAACTGAGAGTGAATCAGCAATAGGGAAGGCTTCATGTGGCGCGTGTTAGGCCGGGTGGACCATAGAAACAGATCCAGAGACACTCCTGTGCAAGAGAGAGCTGTATATATCAACAAGAAATTACATATCAAGGAAACATTCCAGCTTAGGCCAATTCGAGTCCATGAATCGGATACTTGTCCCTAATCCCTCTTAATGCAGGAAGCTCACTGGCTGCTGGATGCCAAGTCTTGTGGCTCCAATGATGGTGGATGAATTTCCAGGGCATGTGGCCGAGTGTAATCACTTGGGTATCACCGGTCTTGTCCCCACCAACTGGTTTTGTGACAGTGACTCCCCCTCCCCTTCCTCCTCCTTGTCTTCTTCCTCCTCCTTGTCCTCCCCCTCAATCTTGGATTTGGCCGCTGAATGCTTCCTCTTGTCCATGGCCTTTCTGGAATATGTAGTGCAGAGGGAATACCGACCCATTCCTCTGACTGGGGCGGGGTTTGTACCACAGTGGGGTTTCCCCTTCTAGAGCCTTTTGCCCTTGATCATAACCTTCTTGGTCACTGGCATTTGCTTTCTTGACCTCGGGCTTCTTCTCTTTGGTGTATGACTTCTTTTTAGCCTTTTTATCTGCCATCTTGCAAGACGGGAGAGAGAATTAAGGCCACACCTTCTGGTCTGTAAGCCAGACAGCAGGTTTTACTGCAGTTATTTAGCTCTTACTATTGTCAGTGTTTTGTGTGCCTTAACTCCCCCAAACCCTAGAAGAGGAGGACTAATGTTAGACCACATGAACTAATGTTAGGTGCCATGCAATCGGGTCCGACCCCTGGCTACCATATGCACAACAGAAGGAAAGGCTGCCCGGTCCTGTGCCATCCTCACACTTGTGCTCGAGTCCATTGTGGCTGCCCCGGTGTCAATCCATCTCTTTCTCTGCCCCTCTACTTTACCAAGCATGCTGTCCTTCTCCAGGGACTGGTCTCTCCTGACCACAGCTCCAAAGTACGTAAGACAAAGTCTCTCCATCCTTGCCTCCAAGGAGCACTCTGGTCAGATATCTTCCAAAACAGATCTGTTTATTCTTTTGGCAGTTCCTGGTACTTTCAGCATTCTTCACAATTCAAATCCGTCCCTTCTTCTTCAGTCTTCCTTATTCAATGTCCCACAGTTTAGATGAGGAAATAGACATATTTATGAATTTTTCCAAGATTTTCCCAAAATCTCCAATTTTTCCAAGATTACCAGGGCAGGAGGTATGGAAATCAGGATTTGCACTTAGGCACTTTGATTTTAATTTTTTTAATTTCATACATGTGGAGCACAATATTTTCGACCTTTCTCACCAACAACTCAGTAGGGAGCATGCAGAAGTGCTCAGGGGTGATTTTTGGCACCCGCCTTGGCACGAATCCCATTTCTGCCACCCATGCCTGTAGACCTCACAAGGTCATGTACTTGACACTTCCAAGGTTAGAAAGCAGAGACTACAACAGAGACCTGTGCACCAGTACCCACCGAGCACTATTCACAAGAACTACACGATGGAAACAACCCAAGTGTCTGTCAACGGAGGAACGAATAACAAAATGCAGGCAAGTCCTACAGTGGAATTGTATCCATAAAGAGAAACGAAGTCCCGATATGTGCCACAACAGGAGCGAACCTTGAGTGCATGCTGGGGGAGACAAGGCAGTCACAGAAGACCACGTAGGCATGGCAGCATTTGCACGAAGTGTTGAGAGCAGGCACATCCGCAGAGACAAAGTGGATCAGAGGTGTCTAGAACCGGGATGACGGCGGGAGGGAGTGCGGTCTAAAGTGCCATTTGACATCCTCACCAGCGATGCGTTAGCCCACCTTCCCTCTCTGTCCTTTCAGTCCTCGTGGCGGGCCAGCAGGAACACAGTGAGAGGCTACTTTCTGGCAGGCCGGGACATGACGTGGTGGCCGGTAAGTGTCCCTGCCTCCTGCCCCTCTTCTGTCTCTGACAGGCAGGGCCAGATCTCCAGGTCAGCTAGCGCTTGCTGAGGGTCTGCTCTTGGATTTGAGTTTGGGGTGCAAGGGATGTGCTGGCCATCGTATCACGGGAGGGGGTTGGGGGTGGAGGTCTCCTCGTGCTCTTCCCTACCTGCGGGGCCCACCATGGGCACACCTGGGCATCTCTTCTGAGCCTGGGGCACTAGACCTCCCCTGCGGGCTTTGTGGACAGCGGCAATGTGCTGTCAGGTCAGCAAGGACTGGCCAGTGCACCTGGTTCCCTCTTGTTCTTCCAGATCGGAGCCTCCCTCTTTGCCAGCAGTGAGGGGTCCGGCCTCTTCATCGGACTGGCAGGCTCAGGGGCAGCTGGAGGCTTGGCCGTGGCAGGCTTCGAGTGGAATGTAAGGCTCTTGGGGGGATGGTCAGCCTGGGAGATGGGGCTCCGTGACCGAGGAGTGGTGCAGCTTTGTGTCAGCCACAACCCAGTCTTTGCAGCTTGGATCCTGGGGACAGGGGAGACAGCTGAGTTGGAGAGTATAGCTGGACCTGGCCCCGGTTTCCAGACAGGGAGTCTCGGTCCTGTTCAACTATGTCCCTTTGCCCTCGGGCCTACAGCAGGACTAGCTGCAAGACACTGCTGCCTGCCGTCTTATCCCTACCTCTGCCTTACACATCCTCCCCCACCCCCATCCTTTCAGGCCACGTACGTGCTCCTGGCCCTGGCATGGGTGTTTGTGCCCATCTACATTTCTTCAGAGGTGAGTCTGCTCTGGGGTCCAGAAGTCCTATGATCTCCAGTTGTGGTGTGGGTCCAGGCTGGGGTTACAGGGAGAGTTCTGGGTGGGTCTTTACCCAAGTTAGTGATAGTGGTCTTTATTTCCTGTTGTTGTTAAATTAAACCGCGTAGTTTAATTTTTTTTTAATTAAAAAATTAAAAAAAATTTTTTTTGGTGGTGGGAGTAGGAGGCCCAGCCTTGCTGCTGGATTTGAACCTCCAACCCAGTGGGCTGCAGTCCCATGCACAATCACTACACCACTGGGGCTCAGCTGAAACCACGTAGTTTAAAGTAACAGAGAAGTATAGTCTTACAATTCTTGAGGCAGGGCATTCAATCCAAGTATCAGCAGGGGCAACGTAGCTCAAGGGCGAAACCCTTCCTTGTCATCTCCCGACTTGCCCCTCAGGATTCTGTGGGTTGCAGTTGCATTACCCCAATCTCTGCCTCTCTCATCATGCAGCCGTCTTCCCTGTGCACGTGTCTCTCCGTCTCTCCTCTTTTAAAAGGACGCCACGTGAATGGGTTAGGCCCCACCGCCCTCTGCTGTGACCTCGTGTTAATTGAGAACCTCTTCTAAGACCCCATTTCTAGACCAGACCCCATGCACACGCACCAGGTTCCAGGACCAGGGCTTCAGCCTGCCCCTTGGGGGTCATCACCCTCTCTCTCCCGCACAAGGTGGTGAGCTTTCGGGACTGAGTTTGTTCCTTGTCTTCACATCTCACTTACCTCCTGATGGGGGATCTTGTGGCAGCTCGAGGGGAGAAGACCCCAGCCCCCACCCCCAGGTTCCAGACTAAACACGTCAGGGCGCCATCCTTGACTCCCTCGGTCCCCCGTGCAGCACCGCTCAGACCTGCAGTGTCCAGAAGTCCTATGACTTCTGGCCCCAGGCTTAGCAGTCCAGGCCCCAAGGCTTAGCATCTCAGCTGCAACCCAGGACCTTCCATCTCACCTGGGGCCCCTACCGGCCTCCTTCAGCCCCGGCCCCACCTGTGTTCCCGCCCCTGACCTAAATTTAGGGTTTGGTCGGCCTCAGCCTGGGCTTCAGACCCGTGCTGGGCTGCAGGGAGCGGTCGGTCCTGGGTGTGGTATACATGGCCCCTCAGCCCCTGTACCTCCCTCCAGATTGTCACCATGCCTGAGTACATGCAGAAGCGCTACGGGGGCCAGAGGATACGCATGTACCTGTCTGTCCTGTCCCTGCTGCTGTCCGTCTTCACCAAGATCTCGGTGAGCTTCCCCACACTCACACCCCCACCTGGAGCCGTCTGGGAATGGTCCCCATTTGCGCACGCCCCCCAGCCCAAACGTGATCAACTGTTATAGGCTGAGGAAACGGAGGCTCTGGAAGGGATGATGTCATGCTACATGTCTGGGACAGTGGTCAGGGAAGGGCCTCTGGAGGGCAGACCCAGCCACACCACAAGCTGCATGTTGGGTCTGTAGCCCAGAAGACTGGGGGCGCTGAGCAGGGGTCAGGGAAGGGTTCTCCCCAGGGGCAGGTTCCTGGCACCTCAGGGCTGCCCAGAGGGATGCCGAGTGTCCACCAGGGGGCGCTAAAAGCCCTGCCTTCTCTGCTGGTTCAGCTACTCTGGCCTCTGCCTGCTCCCCGAAGCTGATAGGCTCCATCCCTATCATAAACCCACCTCTGGGGACGGCCTCCTGGCGTTGGGACCCACTCCAGTGGGCACCCCTCCAGGTTGCCTTCTCATTTGTGAGTCTAGACCTGATCCTTCGTGATTAGCAAAAGCAAAAACACAGGGCTGAGCCCCGGTGGCGTAGTGGGTGTGCGCGGGACTGCGGCCCACTGGGACGGAGGTTCGATCCCAGCAGTGGGGCTGGGCCTCCTACTCCCACCACCGGAGAGCAGTGATGCCAAAAAAAAAAAAAAAAAAAAAAGAAAGCAAAAACACATGAGAACGTCAGAGCCCAAAGGGATTAAGAGTGGGCTGGTCTCCCAAGACCTCATCTTTCAGACAGGGAAACTGAGGCCGGGAAGGGGCAGTGACTTGCCCAATGCCTCCCAGTGACGTGGTCAGCCAGGCCTTCCTCGTCCCAGTCCTGACCTGGTGGGCCCGAGGCGCTCTCAGATCTTGCTGGCCCATCTGACTTCAGGAGGCCTCCAGAAAATTTTTGACATCAGGTGGCCTGCGCCTGCCCCCTGAGTCTGTCTAATTCGGGTTGAGGGGGGCCTTGACAGGTGGTGTCCCCTTCCTGTGGCCAGTGTCTTTGCTGTGAGGTGCCTCGGCCTGTGCCCTCCTGGCTTCTGTGAGGACGACGTGACTTCAATGCCTCTGTCCCGGGTGGTGGGGTCACGCCCAGGCCGTTGAGTTCCGGGGGCTGGGAGAAGCCAGCCTGACACTGAGCTCGTTGGGGTGAGAGGTGATGGGGGAGAAGGCCTTTTCAGGCACGTTGGGCAGTCAGACTAACTGTGGGGACATGGGATCAAGGTCCTGAGGGGACCGGCAGGGACACAATGGAACCGGCTCTGGGACTTCACTGGGCAGGCTCCGGGGGTCGAAGCACACACGACCTCCCCGGGCTTTGGCTGTCTTTTCAGAGTGGCACTCTGCAAGGTCTGCGCTGCCGCTGAGGTCAGATATCAGAACTGAGTCCATTTCTGTTCACTTTCATCCACTGCTGCTCCCCCCCCACCCCATTTCCCAGCCACTTCCATGAGAGCCAGGTTTACAGAATAAGCACGACGTGATCCCTGCCTACCAGGGACTTGGAGTCCTGGGGCGGAGACTGGTGTGTAAGCAGAGGACCACCAGCTGGGCTGCAGCCAGCACACCCTCAGAAGACACAGGCTGTGTTGGGACAACACTTGAGCTGGATTCTAAGGCTGGAAAGAGGTCCTGCTGGAGCAGGACAGGAAATACCAAAGGGAAAGGCAGGGGACAGTCGAGGGAGGAGGTCATCGGGGACGGACAGTCCATCCAGAGGTCCATGAGAAAGGTCTCAGAGCATCAGCAAGGAAACCGTGTGAGGAAAGGCAGGGAGGGATGGCGACTGTGGCCCACCAGAGGCTGTGTCTCAGCAGCCACAGAAGACAGGCCTGTGGCTGCCGGTTCCCAGCCCTGGCGGAGAGGCCACAGGGACCCATGGTGCTGAAGTCTCTTGAGAGAAAGGGGCTGAAATGCTAGACCAGGGCCCTTCTTCAAGGGGCACGATGGGGTCTTTAAGGAGGGGAGTGACCTGGGAGGATGTGCCTGTTCGGACAGGCTCTGGACCTTGCCAGAGGATGGGCTGAAGGGGAGAGAAGTGGGAGAAGGGAGGCCCGGGAGGCGGCCCCTGCTATCCTGCTGACACTGGGCAGGGTGGTGGACACAAGGGGGCTCTTCTACCCCCACTTCACCGTCAATATCCACTCGATGGCAGTTCCTGTTGGGAGGTGAGCTGAAGCAGACCTCCAGCCTGGCAGGAAAATCAAATCTTGATTCATAGCGACCCTTTGGGCAGCGTGGAGCCGCCCCTGTGGGTCCCCGCTACAGGACTCGCAAGTCCAGTCTGTCGCCCTTGGGGTGGCGGCTGGTGGTTCAGAACCGCTGACTGTGGCGCGGCGATCCCCAGCTTGCAGGTGAAGGCTTGGGGGCTGGCAGGGGTTTCCCTGGTCCCAGGTCACACAGAGAAGCGGGCCAAGGTCACAGTGAGAACTCAGGTGGCCTCCAAGCCCCAGAGGCCAGGCTGGAACGGGGCTCAGAAGGTCGGGTTCCAAACAGCACTTTGGCCGGCAGCGAGGTCTGTGCTGACGATGACTCAGTTTACCCAGCTATAAAATGAGGAGCAGCCACGGGCCTCGGGACCAGTGCTTCGGCACGCCGAGGGCAGCTGGGATGAAGCGGAGGGTCAGTGCAAGGAATGATAATTGTTGGGTTGGGTTGGGAGGGACCAGGCTTCTTTGCTGATGGCTCTGGGGTGAAGCTGTTTGAAGTTCGTGCACCCGCTGGCCCCCGAGGCCCTGACCTGACCCAGGCATGTCATCTGGCTCTGTCCTGTGCGGTACACAGGGAGAGATCCCGGGCCCTGCCTGCCTTCTGCCACTGGCCTCAACCACCACCCAGCTGATTGAGTGTGTGTGTGGGGGGGGGGACCAAAGTCCAGCCTCTGGGCCAGCCCAATTGTGGGAAATGAGACTCCCCTGCTGGAACTTCACCCCCACTTGCTATGGCTCCCAAAGCCCCTGGGGGTCACCGGCCTCTCCTCTCTGCCCATGGCATAAGCTGCTCGAGACATCCTGACATCGCAGTCCCTGACCCATCCCTGGCCTTGCCTGGGTCTAAAGATCCCCTGGGCTCGGCGCCTCCAGCCTGGCAGGCTCCCTCTCCCTCTGCCCAGCACACGGATAGTCTGCCCACCTCGGTTCCGCCAGCCTTGCTCTCCCTCTGGTCCACGTTCCCGCGACGTCCAGCCGTCCCATCCTTCGCCTGTCCCTCCCTCTAGCTCACAGGCCTGCTGTCACCCGGCCCACCGTCCGCTCATCTCACCACCGTCTCCTCCTCTCCCCTTGGTCACGGAAGTGTCCTGTGTGGCCCTAGCAGCCCCAGGGGGCATCGATGGAAAAGAGCAAAGCCCTCACGGCCTTCGAGTGGACGCCGGGCTCACGGCGGGGCGTAGGAAACGCCTGGCTCCACGGAGCGGCTGACTTTGCAGGCAGCAGCAGGCCGGTAACCGGACACGGCGCCCTGTGCTGGGAGCGGAGGGCGGGCAGTGCCGGCGTGTGCAAAGGGTCAGAGGGCAGAAGGTTTCAGCTCTGTGGGTTGCGGGGGGGCCGAGGGGGGCAACTCATCTGCCATGGGCGCAGGAGCAGCCCGGGCTGGCGCAAGTGCGCGGGACGGGCGGGGTGGGCCCGCCTAGTCGCTGGCCTCTAACATCTGGAAGCACACGCGTCCACTGGGTGCCCTGGCGGTTCCGGCGCGGGCTGTGCTCCAGCCGGTCTCTGCCAGCTGCGCCTCAAGAGAAGGCAGCGTTTTCTACTCCTGGGGGTGGGGGGGGCAGGTGAGGGGGGGCGCGGGTCCACCCTGTCTTACGAGGTGTGCAAGTTGGCAGCCATTGGATGGCAGGGAGTCTTCCTTCCTTCCTTCCATGTCTTTTTCTTTTCTTTTTTCACTGTGTGCCAGGCAGGTAAGCACCCGGCAGCCTGTGGACATCCTTGACATCCGGATAGGCAGGGTGCATGGGAGTTGGGACGAACAACTAGCGTTTCTGTTGAAAAGGAAGCGACTGAAGTGTGGAGAGAGAGAGAGAGACTCAGCGAGAACGGACAGGCTTCCCTCAGTCAGAGAGCAGCGACCCTGGCAGGGGCACCCAGTCCAACAGCAGGCCTGGGGCTTGGACTCACCCAGCCCAGCCTGTGAAAGCCCCGGGGGAGCTGTCCCACTCTGGCTTCAGCCTGGGCGGACTCGACAGAAACCCGTGAGAGAGAGCAGGCTGGGTCAGAGCCTCCCAGGCGGAGGGAGAGCTCAGGCCAGAGCCCAGACAGGACAGAGCTGGGAGGTCCAGGCCCCAAGGACCCGGAGGTGGGGAGAGAATGGACACGGGAGCGGGATCCTCCGTGGTGGGGGTGGTGTGGTTGGACACGGGAATGTGGGTGCAGTTGCTCTGTCATCTGAACGACAGGATCAGGGGGCTTAGGTGTGGCGGCGGTCACCCTGGGCTGGGCGTCAGGGGGCGCACTCGAGGTTCTGGTTCAGGTGGGGGCTGCCTGCGGGGGAACGCGAGGGAGGACAAGGAGTCCTCTCTCAGTGCCCTTGGCTGGCAGGCACTCCTGAGGATCTTTACGTGAGGCCAAGGCCGGGATGGCCGCACGCCGCCTCCCCCCGCAGGCCCACGTGCTCATCTCTGTGCAGAGAACAGCTCAGCCCCCAGGAGGTGTGAGGACGGGAGGAGACTGTCAGGCGGATCTGCTGAGTGGTTCAGAGGCCGCTGCCGTGGAGGTCCGGCCTGGGCACGGACAGGAGGTGGGAGGGTAAGGCTGGGTCCTGGACATTCCTGCAAAGGCAGTGTCTGCGGTCTCAGAGGGGGGCTCGGTGGGCACTTTGCACGGGCGTCGTGTACTGGAGAGAGGGCCGGCCTGCCATGGGGGAGCTGCTTCCTGCCTGCTTTGAGCCTGCAGTGCTGCCATTCCGGGCAAGTCCCTTTGGGGTCTCCTGGCCTTCCAGACGCAGGTTAGCAGGCTACAGGTGCCAGGCCAGACTCCCTCGCTCTGCCAGAGAAGCTGGGGAGGAAGTTACCTGCCCACGTGGGGGGCCCTGGAAGGATTAACTGGAGGGGTGGAGGGGTAGCAGGGGGCCTCGGACGCCCCCGAAAGAGGAGGCCACTGTACACTCTCCATTTTACAGAAAAGGGACTGGGCCCCGAAGAGTCTGGTGGCCTGCTCCCACGCTGGGGGTGGTCAAGGAGGGCTGCAGGGAGACAAGGGTCTTCTAAGCACCTGTAGGCCACCTATTGGGGCCCACGGCACAGAGAACATGGCTGCGGGCAGGGCTCAGACTGGATGAGACGACGTCTTTTTCCTTGGGAACTCCCTTGGGGTCTGCGATGAGTTGAGTATTGCCAGTGTCTCCAGTGGTAGCAGCAAACATTTGCAGGTCTTGGCACAGGGCTCCGAGAGGGGTCCCAGCGGCCTGGTGAACTCCTGGCCATGTTTGGAGCCAACTGCCCTGGGCAGAAAGGAGGATGAGCTATCCCTGAGAAGAGGGTGGGAGGCTGGGCCGGCAGGGCACTGGGGATACCAGAGACTGGAGGCCCAGGGCAAAGGAAAGGCCGAGGTCGGACACCCCTGAGGCTCTGATTTTGGAGAAGTCCCTCCCCCTCCCTGAGCCTAAGTGTCCTCCACTGTGACCAGCTCAATGTGGGAACGTCCCAGTGTTCTTCTGAGTCTCCATGTTCAATGCCACCCCCAGCCCAACACATAAACACACATAGACACACACACACACAGACACACACAAACACACACTTCTGTCTACCTGTCTCTCTCACTGGAAAAGCCAGAGACCCCAGGGAGGGGCTGGCACTCTCCTGCAACTCGTGAATGTGTCTAGCCTTCCTGAACTACTTGCCAGGTCGTGGTGAGGAAGGACTTCAAATGCAGTGCTGTGTTTATGACTGAGGGGTCACCTCTAGGTCCCGCTCAACTTGGGGCTGGGGGAAACCAGGGCCCCCAGCTGGGCTCCGGACAGAACTGGTCTGATCCCTGGTCTGCAGTCTGGAGAAGCTGGGGGCCTCTGGGGAGGCTGGCCGGGTACGTGCTCACTCCTGGGAGCTCAGCTTCCCCACAGCAATGCTGCACCCTCCCCAGGGATCTCTGGGCTGCAGGCAGTATCTCCAGGCACTTCTCCTCCTGGGGAAGCAGTGTTGGTGGTTGACTGCTAGCTGCAAGGCCAGCAGTGGAAACCACCAGCTTCTCTGTGGGAGAACGACGGGGTTCTCTGCTCCAACCAAGAGTTAACAGTCTCGGAAAGTCCCGGGGACAGGACGTTTTAGCATCAAAGGGGGCAGTTTTTGGGGAAGGGTAGGGTGTGGTGAAGCCTGGGGTCTACCTGAGCCCCTCCCTGGGGTCTCATTACAGCTTGGGATGCCCGCTGCAAAGCTGAGTGGGCACACGCACGTAGCATGCTTCAGGTTCTGGGATGGCCCGGACGACTGTGTCCCATTCTGACCGGGCCCTGGCTGCAGCCTGAGCCACCTGTGGCTTCTGTCCCAGACACCGCGGCCTGTGTTTCTGAGGGACACAGGAGGAAGCAGCATGTCTGACTCCAGAACTCCTGCACCCACCCCCGGAAGCCCTCTGACCTCGCCTCTGGGAACCTAAGTGAGGGGCCAGGTGCGGTCACACACAGCTCCTTGGCGGGCAGGACCATGCCAGACTGTACTCATGACAGTGACGGCTGTCTACTGGAAGCTGGCACAGGGGCTGTGCCAGCACCCCCCGGTCGTCACAACAGCCCTGGGAGGGGGGCGGGCGCCGTCTCCCCCCCCAACCTGGCCCCGTGGCTGCTTGGGGAGCTATGCCACAGAGTCAACTGGGCTCCCTGCAGCGCCAGGCCTTGCAAGGGACGCTTGCCTCCCCAGATCGACCTGTATGCGGGGGCTGTCTTCGTGCACATCTGCCTGGGCTGGAACTTCTACCTGTCCACCACGGTCATGCTCCTCGTCACTGCCCTGTACACCATCGCAGGTAGGGGCCCAGGACAGCCCAGGGGCCCTGTGCGGGGCAGGGGTCCACTCCCTCCCATAGGCTGGGGGCCGTAGTCTGGACAGAGGGTGAGATGGCTCCAGACATGTCTCCAGCTGCCTCCTGTCTCCTCCCCCCTCCATTGAGGACATGGCCCCTCCATCTCCCGAGTGCTCCCCTCTGCCCTGCAGGGGGCCTGGCTGCAGTGATCTACACAGACGCCCTGCAGACGCTCATCATGGTGATTGGGGCTGTCATCCTTGCGGTCAAAGGTAAGAGGGTCAAGGGTCGAAGGTGAAGGGCTGGGGCTTGGGACAATACCCTGCAGGGGCCCACACTGAGGGTCCCAGACTGAGTGCTCATCCTGGGCTAAGGAGTCGGGCCGCTGGGCGGGCGGGCACTCAGGCCAGCCCGCTGCTCTTGGCATGGCAGGCCTGGCTCCCGAGGGCTGGAGGCTGCTGGCCTCCCTCCTGCATTGGTGGCCCAACCGCTTTTCTGTCACCGATGGGCAGACCGGGCCTGGCACCCACGCTGACTCAGGAACATTAGGCTGGCGGGACCCACCCAAGGCTTGACAATGAGGTGGGGCCGAGGGCGGGAGTGGAGAGGGACAATAGAGGCTCACACCCCTGCCTGGGTGTCCCCATCAATTGTTTCAGTCATGTCCAGACTTCCAGGAAGCCAGGCAGACTCATGCTGGACAAAGGAAAGGGAGGAGAGAGGAGTGTGCAGACAAGCTCTGACACCAGTCTGGGGCAGAAGGAAGCCGAGGGCTGCCACCACAGGAAGCGCGTGTGGGTCAGAACAGGGTGACGCCTGGGATGGAGGAGGGGGGGTTTGCTGCCACCAGTCGTTTCTGGGTAGGTGCACGGAAGGGCTTTCCCTCTGAGCAGCTGCAGGGGTACCCTTGGCCTCCTCGCAAACTTTGGTCTGAACCTGACCCTGGCCCTCCCTAGACAACACGGGGCACTAGGCATCTTCCTCTTGGGACTGGTCCCGGGCTTTCCATGTCCAGGTGTCCTGCACTGGTCTCTTATCAGACCAAGGGGAGCTTTGCCAGAGGGGAGGGGAGGGGCGGACACACACATGTGCCAATTTTGGCAGTGCAGGGTGATGGCCCTGAGGAGGCAGGGGCAGCGGTGGTTAGAGACACAGGAAAGACCTCTGGTATGGGCACTACCTTGCTCCCCTCCGGGGAGCGCCCTGCTTCCCTGTCCTGAGCCACTCAGCCAGAGTGACGCCTGGCCAGAAGCTCCTGGACTTTAACACCTGACATCCACTGACCGTTCAAACCTGATTCTTACAGGCACCAGAACAGTGGGGTGCCATGTGCAAAATGCTCATTTAATAGTCTTACTTTAAATACAAATAAAATAGTCATTAAAATCCAATGGGGGGGGGGGGAGGTGGAGATGAGGGAGAAATTCAAGTTTGCTGCTTCAGGAAGCTCCCTGTGAGTGCAGGGCAGTGGGGAGAGCCACCC
Source organism: Nesogale talazaci (assembly GCA_004026705.1). NCBI lineage: Eukaryota > Metazoa > Chordata > Mammalia > Afrosoricida > Tenrecidae > Nesogale > Nesogale talazaci. The sequence continues at coordinate 8,838 of PVJH01028869.1, read as the reverse complement.
AACCTCAGGCTGTCCCCTCTGCCACCCAACCTTCCAGCCTTCGAGCGGATCGGCGGGTATGCCCGACTGGAAGCCGCCTACGCTCAGGCCCTCCCAGCCAAGATCATCCCCAACACGACCTGCCACCTGCCGCGCTTGGACGCCATGCACATGTTCCGGGACCCCGCCACGGCCGACCTCCCGTGGACCGGGATGACCTTCGGCCTGACCATCATGGCCACCTGGTACTGGTGCACAGACCAGGCGAGTGTCCGTGGAGGCCACCCCCCCCCGGCTCCTGGTGGCTGCTTGGTCACAAGGCCCTGCACCAGGGCGCTGCAAACACTGGATCACCTGAAGCCGGGCGGAGGCCGGGGTGTAGAAGGCATGGGTCTGGCTGGGGGCAGCAGCTAGGGGTCCGTGGGGTCCCTGGGGGCCTGGGTCCTCCGTTTGGAGTCAGATGCGGCCCACTGGCCACCTCCTGTCCTGCTCTTGAGGTGCTTGGATTGGGACAATTTGGAGTAGGGAATTCCGAAGGGACTTGAGTGCTCTTTGGTGGCCCTGCCTTCGGCCAGTGGGCCAGCATTGCGTGTCGGTCTTGGGCTCCCGGAATCTGGCAGGGTGCGGGGTCCAGGGATCCTCTTGGTTTGCCATTGGTGGGGGCCTGCTCTCCTGGGGGAGCTGTGGGCACTGTCTGCCGCAGGGTGGTACTGCTGGGGCCTGAAGCCAGCCTTCTCTCTGGTCCCTGACACAGGGGAACCAAAGTGGTGGAACTGCTGGCCCTGGAGAGACAGAGAGAGAGAGAGAGAGAGAGAGAGAGAGAGAGAGAGAGTGAGAGAGAGTCATGAGAGCTGGAAATTAGGCAAGGTTAGCTTCAATCGCCCCAGTGGATGATCTGGGGCCAGGCCCCGGGGCCGGGCAAGTCCAGCTAACCACTGGCCTCAGTTTCCTTGTCTGGAGAACGTGAACATTTCTACCTTTGGTGGCTACAGGACACTAAGGCGATCCGCTGAAGGGCCCAGCTACCCATCACGCACTGTGTGCAAAGATGAGGCACATTCCCATTGCCTTAGCCCCAGCCCCCTGGCCGGCCTCTCCCGGCAAAGTGCACTGCACTGGATTCGTGGGGAAGGCCTAAAGGGGGCTTGTCAGGCAACCTCTTTGGGCCTGAGGGTTTGGGGCTCTTTCTGACTCTCCCTCCAATGAGTCACACCCTATCCCGGGGCAGTAGCAGACACCACCCCGCACCTCTGAGGGCCGTGCTGTGCCCCTCGCGTGGGGCTCCCAGGGAGTTCAGCTAGCTCCCTGGGAGGGCCGAGTGCCAGTGGGGTGGAGCATACCTGCATACCCGGACCAATCCTGCACCACTAACCTTGCCCTGGCACCGCTCAATTCTTCCCCACTCAGCAGGCATGGGCAGGGCCCCCGCGTCTCTGGGTGCGCCATCATTCATTGAGGAGATTTTCCCATGAAGCCTGAATGAATCAGCACAGATCCCAGCTTACTGCCGGAGGGCCCAGGCTCTCCAAGGTCACTCAGGGAGGCAGGCGAGAACCCAGCAGGACAGGATGCCCGGATGCCCAGGATCCGAATTGACACTGGGCCCTTGCCTGGTACCTGCCCTGGCACAGAGGTGGCTGTTCTCCGGACAACCTCACACCTTCCTGCTGGGGCCTTTCACTTCTGTCTACCGACTTGCTCCTAGAACCTCTCTGACCTTCAGGGACCCCTTTCTCTCTGGGGTGCTTGCCCCTGCTGATGGTCACTTGGTGGGGGTAGGGGGGCTGCCTGCTGGTCTACCCAATACATGGGGAGAGCTACCTTCTGCTTCTCTGTGCCTCTTCATCCTGCACGGGGCCTGCCCTGGGGGTGACCACAGTGATCATGCAGGGGATCCATTGTGCCCAGCTTCCTAGTTGGGGGAGGGGAGGAAGCCCACAGGTGGGAAGCGCTTAATGAGGTCACATGGCCACAAAGGGGCTGGAGGACCCTGAGCCAGTGCGAGCTGCCTGACAGGTCTCTGCACACATCTGGAGCCACAGACCAGCCCCTGCCTGCAGGAGGGGTGGGTGTCAGTGCAGAACCCCCCGGGATCGTGTGGAACCAATCTCGCTTGAGTGCCCCGTCTCTGTGGAGCCCATTATCCCTGGAGCTTTCCCCAGCATTTGGAGACCTGCACGCAGCTCCCTGGCCAGGGTGGGCTCACCAAGATGTGCCCGGGCAGGTCAGGGCTAGGGCCACGGGGCCCGGGGGGGGTGGGAGGTGGGGGGAGGGCCATGATGGCAGTTTTGGTTTTCTCCATTTCTCTAGCTTTTCTACAGTGAGCAGGGGAGGCTTTCTGACTGCCAGTCAGAAACACACAGAACCAGTAAAAACCAAGCAAGGCCGAAGGGCTGGTGGCAGAACCCTGGCCCTTCCCTTCCCTGCCTGTACCATGGAGCAGTCTCAGGGACATCCGTGGTTGCAGCTCAGCTGCTGCGTCCACACGGAGGCCTCTGGGAAGAAAGGCCGGGTGAGCCAACATCTGAAAACCCATGTGGGGAGCACAGGTCTGCCCTGACACACACACACACACACACACACACACACACACACACACACACACACACACCCTTATGTCGAGGATCATAGCCTAGTGGTTCTTTGCCATGGACGGCCCACCCTCCAGCCCTGGCAGCCCTGGACCCACACACGGCTCTCCTGCCGCCTGGTGAGGTGGAGACTGGAGATGGCCATTCTTCAAGGCCATTCCTCATGCGGCGGCCCCCTGGAAGCAGCTCTGTGAGGGAGGCCCAGACATTCCTGGACCTAGGAGTCCCACAGACTGGGTTTCCCACACTGGACCTTGGGGGCTCCTGCAGTGCCCGCATGAGGTGCTGGTGGTCTCCCCTCTTAGGGTGGAGGAAAACAGTCTCAGGGGGCTGAAGTGACTAAGTCTGGGGAGTGATGGGGCCCGGCTGGGCAGGGTAGGGCTGTGCCCAGAGAGGCATCTGTGTGGGCCCGCTGACCCTGTGGAGCACTGGCAGGCTCCCTGCTCCAGAAACCCAGAGCCTCAGCACCCCCAGCTTCAGAATGAAGGCCTGGGATGAGGGAGCGGAGGCTGGCGTGTCCTGCACACTGCAGGCATGGAACATGGAGGTCAGGGAAAGGCTTATCTCTCCATGAGGACCAGGACCTGGCCAGGCACTTCCTCACAGGATGTGGTTAGGGAGAGTCTTTAGTGTCTCATCTAATGCCACTCAATGCCGGAGGTGGGGTGGGGTGGAAATTGAGGCCCAGAGAGGAGCTAGGACTTGCATCAAATCCCAGGGCACTGGCAGTGTCAGTATTGTCACTTCTGTGACCGAGGTCTAGATGAGCCATGAGTTCAGCCCAATTGACCTGTTCAACCAGCCCAAACCAAAATACCAAACACCGTCCTCAGGTAGATGCCCACCCATAGCTGCCCTACAGGACAGGGTAGAACTGTCTCTGTGAGTTTCTGAAACTTTTTTCTGGGAGTAGGAAAACCACTCCTCTCTCTCCCCTGCCCCATGGCAGTGTGTCAGTGGTAGGACGGTGCTGCACTGATTGTTTGCCAAGCCTTTCTTTTGAGGCGCCCAACAGATCAGCTAGCAGCCACGTCCATTCACTGTTTCTGCTGCCCAGAATTGGGAGCCTGGGGGGGGGGGGCTGCTGCTGGGTAGCTGGTAGACTGATAGTCACAAGGACAGAGGTTCAAATCCAGCAGTGACTCTGAAGGAGAAAGAGGAGGCTGTCTGCTCCTGTGAAGATTTACAGCCTTGATAATCCTATGACGGATTACCACAAGTTGAAACTAACTTGATGGCAGTGGGATAGTTACCCAGACGCCTCTTTGCCAAGTCAGGTCAGCATTAGGAGCATTTTGAGGTCACCAGCTCAGCCACCTGCTCCCATTCTGCAGATCTGGAAACTGAGGCCCAGTTAAGACTTGCCCAGGACTGCCCAAGAAGCTGATCCCCACCCCCCCCACAGCATCCATTTCTCTCACGCTGCTGACCAGCAAGTGCTCCAGCCCCAGGTCTTAGCATCCCCGACTCTCCCTACTGGACACAAACTGGTGCCAAGGTCCACTCCTGGCATGTGCGTGAGCAGCTGGCTACACTCACAAGGGCCCGGGGGACCCCAGGGGATTGGGTCCCTGATACCATCCTGCCCCTATCCACTAGTCCAGACACCTGCAGGGTGGCAGGTCAGCCAGAACTCAGCCCTTCCCTGCTGGATGGGCGGGGGAGATCTGGGAATCAGAGAGGAGGGAGACTTCTGCAGCTGTCTCTGGCAGTGCAGTGCACGTCCCAACCACCCCCCAGCTGGGGAGAAGTCCTGACATGGGCATTCCTTCTGGCACCGGCCCTGCAGGTCATTGTGCAGCGGTCGCTGTCTGCAAGGGATCTGAACCACGCGAAGGCTGGCTCCATCCTTGCAAGCTACCTCAAGATGCTCCCCATGGGCCTGATCGTCATGCCGGGCATGATCAGCCGTGCTCTGTACCCAGGTAAGGACCCTTCTGGTGCTGCCCATAGTGGCTGGGGGGGGGGGGGGCGCAGAGAGGAGATAGAAGGTGGGCACAAGTGTTTCCCAGCCCCGAGGGAGCCACTGAGTAGTCCGGGGGTCACTCAGGGGTTAACGAGGAGGAGCCGTGGCACACAGAACCAGATTGGACGGGGGAGTCTCTGTGCCCCCAGCCACCATGGCCTGGGGTGGCACACCTGTCTACAGGTGCTCAGACCCCGGGACATGAGGCGTTGAACACCTTGGAACAGAGCTGGATTTCCTTCTGGTCTCTGGGGCCCGCTCAGGTGGCTTGTGTGGAGACCTGGAGTTGGGCAACCCCCACAGGTGACCCTGGACTTTGTGATGCCTTCCCGCGTGTCAGTTTTCACATCGGCCAAAGGACAGGGCTTGGACAGTGCTGAGAAACAGTCGGGTGGGGGGGGGACTGTGACTCCTGCATGCAGGGACCCTGTGCTCTGGGCCCTGGAGGGGCCTGCGTGCAGGGACTTGGCCTACCTGTATGTCCTTGTCTGTGGACAGCTGGGCTTGCATCCTCCGCGAGGCGTCTGCTGCTTCTCTTGCTCGACTCCGGGCCCATGGGGAGGGCCCACCAAAGGTCCCTGGGCTCCCATGGGGGGCACTCAGCTGTCGGCGGGGGCTCGGGGCTGCTCCGTTGGCCACCTGCTCTGAGTGTCGCCTCCGGAGAGGGGCTGGACGCTCCTTTACCTCAAAATACTCGTCGGACACAGAGGAGGCTGCCGAGGGCCGCCGAGGGCCGGGGCCGTGACTGGAGCTGCCTGAGAGGCTGTCCTGGTCACTCAGGGTCACGTAGTCATCGTCGTCTTCTTCTTCCTCCCCCTCCAACCCATTGGAGAGCCCTGGCCTCAGGTTATCAGGGTCATCCTGAGTCATGGACAGCTGCCGCTCGAGTGGGGCCCGGCCTGACCCTGTTGCTTGGGGCAGCCCGTGGTCGGTCCCGTTCTGAGGGACCTCCTTGTCCGGGGTCTCTGGGGCCCAGTTGAAATCAGCACCCTCCTGGGCAAGCAGGTCTGCCACGGGCACTGTCCGGGGCTTGGGCACAGGGGGCCTTAACTCAGAGTCCTCCTGGGGGAGGCCATTGCTGGAGCCCCCCCCATCCTGGGGCTCTGGGTCGGGCCCGGGGCTGGGGCTGCAGCCCTGGCTCTGTCTCCACAGCTGGTGCTGGGCGCTGGCATGGGACGTGTCCCGGATCTTGATGCGGTTCATCTGGCTGGGCTGCGGGTTCCAGATGTTAGGGTCGATGATGTTGATGTAACCCAGGATGTCACTGCCCGGCTCGGGGTCCGGTTCCACCCACGTGGGCAGGTACTCAAACATGTTGGCCCGCTCCAGGTGCAGCAGCCCGGGGTGCACGGGCAGGGGCAGGTCGGGGAGGTCAGTGGGCCGCTCCGCCAGGGCTGGGCCCCGCAGCCCTGGGAGCTTCTGGGCCTCGGGTTTCTCGGAGGAGGTCTTGGCCAGCTCGTCGGCGCTCTTTGCCTTGACCAGTGCGTACTTGGGGTTGACGAGTTTCTTGGCCACGGTGCCCGCAGGCAACAGGGGCATCACAGAGGGCAGCACAATGAGCTCCGGCTCGGGCTCCTTCTCCATGGGGACGCCCTGCAGGCTGACACCGCACGAGGTGAGGTACAATTCCTGGAACTGCCGGTCGAACGCCTCCACCACCTGGCCAGACAGCACTGAGATCACGTTCCGGTCCGTCCTGGCCGCTGACCACGTGAAGCTGGAACACAGAGGGCAGCGCAGGGCAGTGCAGGGCAGCACGCACGCTGGGCCGGCCGCCCCCCACGCCCCACCCCCCGGGCACGGAGCACCATGCCGGGCTCCCTGTCTGCCCGGCCGGTGGAGCCTCAAGGGGACTGGGGCCATTTAGGAGAAGTGAGCTGGAGGAGAGGACTGGGGGGCAGTGGCTCTGTCTGTCTGTGCGCCCTCTGGGTCCCCATGAAGACCCCTCACCTAGGCTGTCTGGGCCCCACCAAGGTGGGGGTGGAGGATGTGCGGGGCAGCAGCGACCCCGGCGTGACTCAACAGTCGACCTGGTTCCCCTTTCTCTGCCAGCACCCACCCCCTGCACCGCCTCGAAGGACAACACCAAGGACCCAGGGAGGCCTGGGGGTGGTCTGACGCTGCCGGGGCTTCACGGCCCATCCCATCTCCAGGCTGGGCGCTGGCAGGCCAGATGTCTGGTGTGCACAGAGCCTTCCTCTAGGTGGGGAGTCCTGCCCACGCCTCTGCAGTTTGGTCCTAAATAGGTCATACATCAGGAGTTGGGCAGAAGGCAGAAGAGAGGTGTTTTGTCACTAAGCGCCCGAGTTACCTGTAAGAGCCGCACACGGCGCGGTCTCCGTCCACGAACATGAACTTCTGGGCTAGTGCCCCCTTGAACTTGGTGGCTGAGCGGGTGAAGAACTCGGCTCCCCCACTGCTCCGCACTCTGAGGTTCTGCGCCGGCAACGGGGAGACAAGGAGACAGGCTGGAACCATCGCTGCTTCCCCCTCAGGGAGGGCAGCAGGCTCTGGCTGGGGACCAGGGAGGGCTCCTAAGGAGGGGCCAGGGGAGGGAGGGAGGGGGTGGCCATCTGGAGACCCTGGGCCAGTGAGCGGGCTGTTGAAGGGGCAGGGAATGGGGCTTTTGTCCTCAGAACTGCAGCCCCCAGCCCGCCCGGTCAGGCCACTTCCTGAGCTCAGGCCAGGGTGAGGAGTGCTGCCCGGTGGGGGTGGGAATGGGCCTGGGGGCATGGCACAAAGCTCACCTGCCAGGGGCTGGGGCAGGGAGGGGAGGGGCTGGCCCAGTGGCGACCTGAGCACCCTGTTTAAGCCTCCCTGACGAGCTCTGACTATCTGAGTCACTTCCCACAGGGCCAGCCCACTACCTGGCACTACCAGAGGGACGTCTGGTGGCGCAGTGATTACAGTGCTTGGCGGCAAATGGAAAGGCCAGCTAGCTGGTCAATCCCTCCAGCTGCTTCCCAGGGAAAGCCCAGGCTGCGGAGGGAGGCCTGTAGGGGCTTCTAGCCCACAGTCGCAGCGCTGAGTCCGAGGGCTCGGCGGGTCTCTGCCGTGTAACCCCCACCACCACTGGCCACACTCGCCGTTCCCATATGCCCCCTGTGCCCCCGTTCCCATATGTCCCATATGCCTCGGTGCCCCTCGCCTCCCCGGGGGTTCCCACCTGTTACCCAAGTCCTGGGTAAGAGGGTCCTCTGCAGAGCCCAGCTGACTGCTTGCAGCCCAGAGCCCAGTTCCCTCCCATGAGACCCTCTACAGTCACACACTCACTGTCACTGGCTGTGACTGCCCCTCGCTCATGTGCCTGACAGCCACGCTGGGCCTCCAGTGCAGACAGCTGTCTCTGCCCAGACCCTTGTGGGCCGTATACAAGCCAGCTCAGGGGACCAGAGGCCCAGAGCGAGTCTGGGGGCTCCCAAGCAAGAAGGAACATGCTGGAAAAAGGGGGACAGGAGCCCTAAGGCAGCATGTGGGGAGTGGGGGTGCACATCCCCTGGGAAACTATCTCAGAGGTGCTCACAGGGTCCCTGCGCCAAAGGGACTGGAGGAAGCGTCCACAGTGGGGCAGCAGAGGGCCTGGCAGAGCCCACCAACCTCCAAGTCCTGTGCAGTCGGTGCCCCATCTGCTCTAGGTTCTTGTGGGGCTGGGAGGGAGGAGGCTGCGGCACCCGAAGCCCCCACATGATGCCCCAGGCTGTCGTGCCAGCAGGCACAATGCGCTGTTGTCGGGCACGGCCCAGAGGTGAGATAAGCCTTCGCTCCTGGGCGGGCGGGCGGGCGGCTTGTCTGCACAGGGCCAGCTCAGCAGGAAGCTGGCCTCAGCCCAGGACAATTAGTGCCTGTGACTTTGCACCCGCCGTGGAGCACGCGTGGGGACCAAAGGGTGGACCGAAGCTCCCCTGCTGTCACCTGTGCCTGCCCCCACCACCTGAAGCCCCAGCTTGTGGGAACACTCAGCAAGGAGGTTTCCCTGTCTGCACTTTGGAAAGTTGGCCTTGAACTCCAGATTCTCTTGACCCTGGGGCCCAGAGGGAGGCGGAACTTGTGGAGGGACACTCATCCGGCCCCTGCTTGTCCCTGGGTGGGGCCAGTGGAGGTGGGGGGGGGGGGTGCTGGCCTGCATGAAGTCATGTCTCCAAGTCTGGGCTCGGTGAGCCCAGGTGGAAAGGGCACAGAGGCTCATTGTCTTGGAGCTCGAAGAAGGCAGGGTGGCAGGACACCCACAGTGGCACAAGTCCTCGGGCCCCTGGCTTCAGTGTCCTCCCATGTACAATGGGGCCTGGGTCCCTGGGAGACACT
>PVJH01028868.1:0-16800 GCA_004026705.1 Nesogale talazaci | reverse complement strand
TGGCTCATTCATTCCCCAAACATGCAGATGCCTACCCTGTTCCAAGCTCCGTGCCTGTGCGTGTGCGTGTGTGTACGTGCGTGCGTGAGTCCCAGAGCCCTTGCCCCAAGGAGTCCCGGTGGAGTGGGAAGACAGACAACCCCCAGGTGAGCGTACAGGTGTCTCGGGGCAGGTATGCGCAGGAGCACCAGGGGGTAGTGGTCAATTCTGAGGACATGGGACAAGAGCAGGTGGCCAAGAGGACTGCCGTCGAGGGGTGACGAGAAGGAGGTTGTACAGGGCACTCGGAAGGACCCCAGCAAGTGAGCAGAGGCCAAAGGCCGCCAACTGGAACTGGGAGGGGAGGGAAGGGGAAGAAGGCAGCGGGGAGAAGCAGCCGGCAGGTCCCACGGGGTGCACGGAGTTTCCCAAGCCAGGCGGAGGCCGTGTGCCGGGCAGCTCCATCATGAGACGGAGGCCCTGGGTGAGAGAGGGACAGTCGGAAGGTCTCACTGCTGTTTTTGTCAGCTGCCCTTCAACAGGTCTGTGCCAACTCCTGGTGGTCTGACAGGGTCGAATTGCCCCGGGGCCCGGACGGAGCAAGCGCAAGCGTGCCGACTGTGGACCGAGCAGTGGGCCCTCTGAACCCACCAGTTGCGCTGCTGCCAGGGAGAAAGTGGTGGGACCCTTGGGGGTCAGGTGCCTCTTAGGGGGCAGGTGCCTCCCTGCTGTTCCCCACACTGGCTAGGCAGTTCAACTAGATGCCCCACCCCCCTCTAGATTTATTTTTTTTGGAGGGGCATGAAGATCATCTTGTCGGGAACACAGGGAGTCACCGCCTAGGTTCGAACTGCCACCCTTTAGATCCGCAATCGGGCTCAGCCACAAGCCACCGTGTATTGATACCCTCTGAGCCCAGCTCTGGGCTCAGCCTCCCTGGGCCTGCAGCCATTCAGAGACGGGGGCTCCCGGAGAAAAGGGGACCCAGCTGCTGTCTCCCGGAGAGAAGCGGGCAAGATTCGCCCAGGCAGACAGACTCCCCTCTCAGCCTTTCTAAATACCAGACGCCGTGTGCACGGCGGGGAGTGAGACCCACAGGCCTGCCCTCATGAACATCCCAGCCAGTGGAGGCCTAAGCAGAGCAGGGCCCCCATGGGTATTTTCCTACTTCGGAGGTCTAACATGAAGTCTGCGACTTCACCTAGACCTGGAGGAACAGCCTTTGTAGCAGGGGCTCCTCGGCTCTGTAACTCCTGGGTGAGCTTATCCAGTGACACCAGGGCACCCTAACAGCAGCCCCGGAGCAGCAAGTCCCCCGTGCAGCCAGAGGGCAGTCCAGGCCTCGGGACACGAGGTGGGCAGAGCAGTCTCCCACCTGGGCCCGTTCGCTGTGAGAAGAGGTTTGACCAAGCTCTTGTTACCCGTGGGTAAGAGATCGCACAGTCTGCTGGGAACCAGCGGAGTCACCGACCTTAGAACTGGACTCGGCCTCAGCTGGAACCAGACCTGCCCACCCAGCTGCGGCTTGCCGGCCCAAGCAGGGTGACTCCATGCTGCCCACTACTGGAGCTCGTGGGGAAACGACCTTGAAGCTCGCCGTGCCCAAACTGCCTTTGCACAAGGGAAGGAGGCAAGAAGGGGCACTCCCACTCGCGAGCCATGTACCATGTCAGCAGACACTGTAGTCTCTCGTTTTGAGACTCAAAGACGGATGTTGTGAGGGGAGGCGGAGCGGGCAGTAGAGGCTGGCCCCCACTCCCAGCACTCTGGCTCGTAAGCCGGTATTCTTCCCACCGTGGCTTGGGGCACTTGAAACCGGTGGTCCTCTGCAGGCGCTCCTGGCCCTTGTTCTCCAGCGCCCCCTAAAACTGCACGATCTCATTGGAGCCCCTAACGCTAACCCTGGTGGGTAACTTATTATAAGCATTACAAAATACTCCAGTTTATACAACAAGAAGAGTCGTTTAATACTGTGTGGAAAGTAGAGAGAGCTCGAAGGAAAAACTTCTGAGTCAGTGACCACCCGCCTCTCCCCCCACCCCACCCCACCCCGCCTTTCGGAACCCCACAAGCCACTTTCTAGTCCTCTGTGACTCAGGCCCGCTACCAGGCCCTTCTCACCTCCACGATGCCCCGGGGCCCAGCCCATCAGACCCACCCAGTGGGCCCTGCTTCAGACACCAGCACGCCCACCGCCAGCATCTTCCTGGCAGCACTGGAGCCACAGAGACATCACTCGAGTCCTGGTTCTGCCGCTTCTGAGCCACATGGTCACCGGAGAAGGGGGAGGGGTGTGTTCAGGACGGGTCCCTTCTACTTGCGGAAATGAGATGATTTGTGTGGACTGTTTGAAATAGCCAAACCATTCCGGAGAGGTCATGCCTAAGAGATAAGGTAGAAATGTGTGGGGTTCTGGAAATTCTCCACTGTTTGGTGAGCTGATGTCAAAGCCAAATGGTTCAAAATCAAAAGTGTAAAGAGATCCCATAGAACTCAAGGTATAAATAACATGGGACCTGGCATGCCCACATGTGTGGGAAGCTTCTCTGACTATCCTTCGCTGGGTCAGTTTGCTGTCGAGACATGAGACAAACCCTTGCTGTGGGTGTCATCAAGGCAGTGGACAAGAAGGCTGCTGGAGCTGGCAAGGTCACCAAGTCTGCCCAGTAGGCTCAGATGGCTCAATGAATCTGACCCATCACGCCTGCCACTTCAGCCTTGATCAGGGCTGGAAGAACAGTCCCAGCACAGTTTGTCTCCCTTGGCCATTTAAGTTTCATAGTAAAAGGCTGGTTGATGATAACAAGGCATCGTGAAACTTCCAGAAGGAAAAGAATATTTGTGGACCAACTGTTTCTTTTGTGCGTGGCAGTTTTAAGTTATTAGTTTTTAAAAATCATTGCTTTTTAAATGGAAAACAACTTGACCAGAAATGTGTCACAGAATTTTGAGACCCATTAAAACAAAAGTTTAGTGAGGGGAAAAGAAAACCCCCAAAAAACTAAAGGTATAGAATATGTTATCTGGTTCCCAAACTAGTCCACCAGGCTACTTAATCCCAAAGAGTATAATGCTGGACTCTTGTTATATAACATATAGAACACACACACACACACATAATACCATCAGGCAGAGCTCACACTGCCCATGAGTCTATTCTCATAGTGACCCTGTAAGACAGTGGTTCTCAACCTGTGGGTCGCGACCCCTTGGGGGATTGAACGACCCTTTCACAGGGGCTGCCCGATTCATAAGAGTAGCAGACTCAGCAATTATGAAGTAACAACGAAAGTGACTTTATGGTTGCGGGGGGGGGGGGGGGGGGGTTGTCACCACAACATGCGGCTGTTTCAGAGGGTGATGGCCAGAGGAAGGTTGAGAACCTGACAAAGTAGAACTGCTCCTTAGGGATTCCGAGACTGGACATCTTTGCAGGAGAAAGGCTCGTCTTTTTCCCTCAGAGTGGCTGGTAGTTTTGAACTACTGACCTTAGCTCCCCCACCCTTAAACCAGGCAGGCTGTGCGTGTGTGTGTGCATGCGCGTGCGTGTGTGTAATATTGAATGCACATCCTCATCCTCGGGCAGGTGTTGTGCAGTGGGCAGGGAGGTGTGGGACAGCGCCCTCTGGAGACAGCAGTGTCAAGGGCCGGAGGTGCCTGCTGAGAGAGTCCAAAGGCAGACAGGTTGGCCAAGCCAAAAGGCCAAATTTCAGGACTGGTGAGTTTATTCATAGAGGCCCGGAGTAGTAGCATCCTATCACAGGGTAATGAAAACGTTGCCACGGCCTTTGACTGACTGAGGGAAAAGAGGAGGAAAACTGCAGCTAACCACCGAGGACTCCCGCTGAGCGGTCCAGCTGTAGCAGGCAAAGGCAGGCCTTGTGTCCTTAGCATTTCCCGACAGGGTATCCCCACCCTACAGGGAGGAGAGACTCGAGAGATCGCCCCTTGCTCCTCACCTCCAGCCTCGACCAACGCGGCTTCCCCCAACTTCTCCCCGCCCCCTTCACCTTCCAGCCCCTTTGTACCAGCGCTGGCTCATCCACACCCCCAAACACACTGGATGCTGTGCCAGGGGCTGGGGGGTACGGTGATGATGACGGGGACAGACGACGCGGGGCCCCGTGTGGTGGGAGGAGACGGGGCCTGTGGAGGAGACCCTCGCAGAGAAGGGAGGAGGGGAGAGGTTGCCACTGTAAGCAGGGGGCCAGAGGTGACCGCTTGCGGAGGACACCCGAGAGAAGTCAGAGAGGGCGCGTGGGGACAGGACTTGTTACACAACGGTGCAAAATAAAATCACAGGGCCTCATTCGAAATGTACTCGACATTTCAAGATGGCAAGGGCAAAGCTTCAAGGACGCCCTCCAGACAAAGGGCATCAGGTGCAAAGGCCCTGAGGCAGGTGTGCCTGGCATAGTTAAGGCACACAAGAAGGCCAGCCTATGAGAGAGGGGACAGGGGTCCCTGACCACTTTTCCACCAGGTGGGGCTGCTGCCAAGCCCCCTAATAAAACCACCATCCTGATCATTGTACCCCGGTCTGACAACCCATCAGAAGCTCCTCCATCATAATTAGGATAAATTCAAGCTTCTCGGCCTTGACCTCCTGGCTTTTTGTAATCTGGCCCCTTTCTGCCCTGCCCCACCCCCTTTCACTAGTGTCCTGCTGCCCCATGACCCCTGCCCCTTCATCTGTGTTCACTTGCCCTTCCACCAACTCCCACCTGTAGCTCTTCTGGAAGACAGGGTGGGGGTGGGGGAGCTGGCTTGGGGCCCCTCTGGGTCTTTAGGGCTAGGTGAGCACAGCTGTTGAGTAAATGCAGAGTTCTGAGCAGCAGGCCTGGGGACACAGGGCCTCCAGAGCCTCTGTTCTTCACTCTGCTATGTCTGCCCACTCACTGGAGCTGGAGGTAAGATGCTCTCGGCAGGCTGCCTGGAGGAGGGGGCCTGGGGGCAGACTAAAGCAGGGCTGGGGAGACTGCAGAGCTACGGGGGGCTGCCGGCTGGGTCCTGAGGGCCTGTCAGTGGGCAGAGAGGCCTGGCCTGCAGCCCGGTCTTCCCCTCCCCAGGCTCTACGTGCTGAAGCTCTCCGACGACATCGGGAACTTCGGGGAGGTGCGCCTGCCCCTCCTCGGCTGCCTCGGTGTCTCCTGGGTGGTCGTCTTCCTCTGCCTCATCCGAGGAGTCAAGTCTTCCGGAAAAGCAAGTGCCCGCAGGGTCACCGCCTCCCCCTCCCCACTCCAGCCCCATCCCCAGAGATCCAGCCTCCCCCACCTGGGCTGTGGGCAGGGCTGGGGCGTGCGAGCAGAAGCCCACAGCGCCCTCTCGTGCCCAGGTGGTGTACTTCACGGCCACCTTCCCCTACGTGGTGCTGACCATCCTCTTTGTCCGCGGCGTGACCCTGGAGGGAGCCTTCACGGGCATCATGTACTACCTGACCCCGCAGTGGGACAAGATCCTGGAGGCCAAGGTGGGACGCGGGGAGGGTCTCCCCCAGCGGGCACAGGGAGGAGCTGGCGCGGAGCCAGCCTCTGACTGCAGCCCCTGGCCGCTCCGGCCCCTCCACTGCAGGTGTGGGGTGACGCGGCCTCCCAGATCTTCTACTCGCTGGGCTGTGCCTGGGGAGGGCTCATCACCATGGCGTCCTACAACAAGTTCCACAACAACTGTTACCGGTAAGGCGCCCCCTCTTCCCCACCCGCCACCTGCTCTCCCACGCCTGCCATTGGCCTCTTGGGGCCCCGCCCATCCCTCTCACTGTGAAGGTCTGAGAATTGGGCTAGACAAAGCAGCTTCTTTGTGAGGCTTCGGGGACAACGACACCTCAGAGGTCTTTGAGCACTCTGGCGCCCCGGGGTCACTTAACAGAAGAGATGGAGGTCACCTTCGATCTAGAACTTTCCCTGTGTCCCGGTCGTCAACTCTCTGCCCCCTCCCTTTCAGGGACAGCGTTATCATCAGCATCACCAACTGTGCCACCAGCGTCTACGCCGGCTTTGTCATCTTCTCCATCCTGGGCTTCATGGCCAGTCACCTGGGCGTGGACGTGTCCCGCGTGGCCGACCACGGCCCCGGCCTGGCCTTTGTGGCGTACCCCGAGGCCCTCACCCTGCTGCCCATCTCCCCACTCTGGTCCCTGCTCTTCTTCTTCATGCTGATCCTCCTGGGGCTGGGCACTCAGGTACGAGGTGGGGACCGGGGGTCAGCAGCTGGGATGAGCAGGAGGCGGGGAGGGGGAGGCCGGGCCCTGCTGATGGCTGTCGGCACGTCCTGCAGTTCTGCCTCCTGGAGACGCTGGTCACGGCCATCGTGGACGAGGTGGGGAACGAGTGGATCCTTCAGAGGAAGATCTACGTGACCTTGAGCGTGGCGGTGGCTGGCTTCCTGCTGGGCATCCCCCTCACCAGTCAGGTAACGGCGGCGCAAGGGGAACAGAGGGCGGGGCGCTGGGGGAGGCGCCCTGGGATGCAGGCCCCCTGGCTCAGCTGCCCGCTGGCCCACAGGCAGGCATCTACTGGCTGCTGCTGATGGACAACTACGCGGCCAGCTTCTCCCTGGTGGTCATCTCCTGCATCATGTGTGTGTCCATCATGTACATCTACGGTGAGTGCCTGGCCTCGGCGGCCACCTCTGCAACCCCACACCCAGCCTGTGCCCCGTGCCACTGACGCCTCTCTCCGCAGGGCACCAGAACTACTTCCAGGACATCCAGATGATGCTGGGGTTCCCGCCACCCCTCTTCTTCCAGATCTGCTGGCGCTTCGTCTCCCCGGCCATCATTTTCGTAAGTTCCTCGCTGGGGTGCCAGGGGCCCCCTGGGGAGGCTCTGCACCCACAAGACTGCCCGCAGGGAGCCCGGACCAGACTGCGGCCCCGAGGGCGTGAAGGAAAGCAGGCTGGCGGAGCTGAGCCAGCTCCCCTCGACTTCCCGGGGGTGTGTTCCTCCTGGTGTCCTCAGAGGGGGCCCCGGGAACCACTTTTGATATTGGTGTCAGCCTGCCTGCCTTCCCCGACCCTTCAACTCCCTTTTAGAGCGGCTTGGAGGGGTGGAGAGGACGTGGAGCCCCCACACGGCGAGGGAGAGGGTCTGCCGCAGTTGGGAGAGGAGGAGAGACTTGTTACTGAAACTCAAAGCCCACTGAGAGGCTGGCGACTCCGGCCTGCGGGCCAGCGCCGAGAGCCTTCTGCAAGGATTGCAGCCTCAGAGCCCCATGGGCGCAACCCCCGTCCCCTCCTTAAACTCCCGGGACTCTGAGTGGGAAGTGACTTGCTGGATGGCCCGGCATTGGACGTCAGGCTCTGCCTGGTGGCTGGTGGCGGGCTGCACCCCATGAAGGCGAGGCCGGGAAGAGTGGGGCCTGCTGACGGCAGCTCAGACTCGCCCAGTGCTCGCTGGGGGTCGCAGCAACTTCCTGCACACCGCTTAGGACAGCTCTCCGAGTGCTTGCTGTCACCACCCTGAGTTGAGCAGGGTGCTGGGGCACAGAGCTGTGAAGTCGCTGGCGCAAGGTTGCGCCGCCAGAAAGAGCTCCGAGGAGGCCGCGTTTATTTGAAGCAAGCAGTGCGGGTGGCACCCTGTGTGGCGCCGGTGCCACATGGGTTCAGCTCTACTGAATAGGACCATGGGAGTCTGCTTCGCTGTCCTGGTGGGGGGCGTCTGATAACCATGCCCCGGAGAGCACAGGCAGCCAGCAGGGACAGGGGGCCTCTGAGCTTGGCACCAGGCTTCCACACTGGTTCAGGTTTCCAAATAAAAGGCCCCTGGAGCTTGCCCTTGCCGGGTCTTGGCTCCCCTACGCAGACTTGGTGGGGAGGAGGGAGCCGGCCAGGGGCTGAGCCCAAGAAGGGTCTTCAGGGGCAGCCCCAGGCGGGTGCTCTCGGAGACAGACGGAGCAGAGCCTGTCCTGTGGAAGATGCAGCAGCCAGGCTGGTGGTGGTCAGATGAGGACTTCAGGCTGTAAGGACAAGAGCTTCTGGGGCTGTTGTATTTTCTTTGGGGGTTTTAGTATTCTACGTTTCCGAAAAGCCCTTCGTAGAAACCCCATTCTGCTACCAGCTCAGCTAAGGGGAAAGGTGCTTGTGCACGCAAAACCAGAACCCAGTGATGTCCAGGGAGTGGGACTGTCACTCCCACCATGGGGTCAGTCCCAAGAGAGTTCCCTGGAGCTGAACATGGGTCTTGTTCTTGACAACTCTGTCACCGGGAGGACCAGGGTGGGGACTCTGGTTTAGGAGGACAAGCCCGCCTCCTGGCCTGCCCCAGACCTGCCAGGTGGCCTGGGTGCCACCAGCCTACCCTCCTGATTCCTTTAGCTCCCGTTGGTGCTGTGGGGGCCTGACTTATTCCCAAGTGGCTAAAGCAGTTCCCTGGTGTAGCCCAGCCTGACACTCCCCTCTGTACCCTCTCGGGGCATGTCACCCTCTCTCCACAACCGTGAGCAGCCAGGGCTTCTCCTTCACCCACACCCTCGCCCTGCAGCTCACCTTTATCACGGCAACTGTGCCAGGCACTGCACTGGGCCCTGGACACCCCGAGGTGCTCCAGTACCAAGAGCACCCCGCCCATGGAGAGCATGTCCACCTCCACTTTCTATCGAGTCAACTCCCACCCTTGGTGACCCCGTGTGCATGTGCATGTGTGTGCACCAGCTGTGGATTTCCCCCACTCCACCTTCCCACCCCCACCCTGAAGTAGATCACCAGGCCTTTCTTCGGAGAGACACTCCTGGGTAGACTCGAACTTGCAGCCTTCTGGTTAGCAGCCCAGTGCATTCTCGGTGCACAGCACCCGGGGACTCCACTAAGGGGAATGGATGGAACGTGCCTTTGGGAGGCCCTTTCAGAGAAGGGCCGTGGGGGAGACCCAGGGAGGCTTCTTGAAGGAGATGGCATCTGCAGAGGGCTTCGTGGAGAAGATTCTAGAATCAGTGAGGGTGGAGAGCTCCCGTGCGGCTGAGAGGGTGGGGCAGGGTGAGGGCTGAGCCGAGTGGAGAGCAGCTGGTCTGTCCCGGGCTGAACCACAGCTCAAGCCCGGAGTCCTTAATCCCCGTGCCCACCAGAGTCCAAGCCTTGCTGATGGCTGCTGCTTCCACCTCTGCCCTGCCCCCAATGCCCCTTCCCTGTTTGCCAACTGGACAGAAAGTAGGGGACGAGGGGTACAGCTAACGAGAGGACTGGCTTCACCCCCTCCTCTCCCCCGCTCCGGTCTGCAGTTCATCCTCATCTTCACGGTGATCCAGTACCGACCCATCACCTACAACCACTACCAGTACCCAGGCTGGGCCGTGGCCATCGGCTTCCTCATGGCGCTCTCCTCGGTCATCTGCATCCCTCTCTACGCCCTGTTCCACCTCTGCCGCACAGACGGGGACACCTTCTTCCAGGTATGGGGTAGGGCGCGGCGGAGGGCACGGAGGAGGTGAGGGGGTCCCCTTCTCGCTGACCTGGCCCCCTACGTCTCACCTGCCTCTCACGCAGCGTTTGAAAAATGCCACCAAGCCAAGCAGAGACTGGGGCCCCACCCTCCTGGAGCATCGGACGGGCCGCTACGCCCCCACCATCGCCCCCTCCCCTGAGGATGGCCTGGAGGTCCAACCTCTGCACCCCGACAAGGCCCAGATCCCCATTGTGGGCAGCAACGGCTCGAGCCGCCTGCAGGACTCCCGGATATGAGCCCAGCGGCCGGAGGGGAGCGCCCCAACCCCCCCCCGTGGTCCCACCAGAGAGACTGGGCGGACTGTGGACAGGTGTCACCTGCCCACACCCTGGCTGGGGCGGCTGCTGTCCCACTGTGTGCGCACGCGGCCCTCATACTCCTGTCCCCAGTGTTTACATGTCCATCCAGTGTTGGATGCCGAGGTGGCAGTGGGGGTGGGGCGGGAGGATGCCAGGGAGGGGACCAGGGAACCCAAAGCACTTTGAAGGGGTCTCGGGCCAGGTCCCCAGCAGTCCCCCCGTTGCCCCTGAGCGGAGGTTCTGGCGAACCCCCACCCACTTCTGCTGGGGCCCGGTCTCCTGAGCAGTGTTTTCTGACCCCAGGCAGTGCCCCGCCTCTGCCCGGGCAAATGGAGCTCTTTCTGAAGGGGGGGTGGGCTCAGGCTGGGGGCCACGCAGTGTTACTCGTCAGGCTGTGTCGCCTGGGCCTGTTGTCTGTGTACTTATTTTTGTAAACATTGTATTTTATCTGTGGTTGCCACGCCCCCTGTCCCTTAGCTCCAGGCCCAGTCTGTCTTCCAGGTCTGTCCGCCCCTCACTCTGCAGCCCAGGCCGCTGCCCTCCTTCCAGCCAGTGGAGGCCTGGGGCCCAGCAGTGGCTCCAAGCACTGCTCTCCTGGGGGTTCCTCGGAGCCCCTGCACGAACCCAGCCCTTGCCTTCCCTCCACCAGGCTAAAGCCCTGCTCTTCTCCCAAACTGTGCTGCCCTGTTCACGTGCCAAATGGCCGCGGCCTGCGTGCTTCCCCCCCCCACCCCTCTGTGGAGACAGAGCTCCTCCCCCAGCCCCCACAGCATCGTCTGTTTGTCCGTCCTCTGTGCCCCTTTGTGCAGCAACAGCCCTGGTCACGCCGCCTCTAACCCTCCGTAGCAATAACGGTGCGCCGCCCGCCCCTGCCCGTCCACGCACCACTAAGAGTGCGAAGTCCATAGAATTTAATGAAATTTCTATTCCTGTCTCAGAGGTGCTGCTGTGGTTCTTCTGCCCCCCCCCCCCCGACCCGAGTCAAGGGCTGGGGCAGAACCTCTGTCTGGCAGGTCTTTGAGGGAGACCGGCAATGGGTTTGATGGACCCCTGCCTCTCGGTCCCGGATCCTGGGTTGTGGGGGCAGGGTCAGACAGGTGGACAGACAGCCTTGGGGCCACGGAGTCTATCCCATTCCAGACTAGATCAGAAGCCAGGGGGCTGAGAGGTGGCAGAAGATATGGCAACTTCTAGTCTCCTACTTGGTAAGCAGCCCTTCAGGGGGTGCCGGGGGCACGGCACTGGGCCGTGCGGTGGGAGCTGCACTTTCCCTGGTGCCAGCCTGGAGCTGCCGTCCCCAACGGCAGGTGGTGGCCAGCCCTCGAGGTCGGGGACGGCACTCCGAAGGAGGCATCGGTCGGTGGAGGGGTGCAGCCCCACGGAGGCCAGGAAAGGGGCCGGAGCCCTGGAGGGACGGCCTCACGGCCTGCGGGCCCAGGGAGAGGGGCCATCCCGATGGCCACGGCCTGGATAGGAAGGAGTTGCTGTCAGGGGTGGTCTGTGGCCCCGTCCTCAGACGCCCCAGCCCCGTTGTCCCCCTGCTTTGGTGTACCTGTGGCTGGGGGAGGTGAGAGAAAGTGCCAAGGGGGCCTGCAGGTCCCATTCCATGATCTTCTTCTGCTCCTGGAGCTCTAGATGGGGAGGCACATCTGAGACGCCATGCCCTGCTCTCTCAGAGTGCATAAAGGTGGAGCAGGGGTGCTCAGGGCCTCACCTGCCAGGGTGGGCTCCAGGGCCGTCTCGGGGGGCTGGACTGCCGGCGTGTACTCCTTTTCTAGGCAACCCTGCAGGCAGAACCGGGTCAGGGCCCCCGTCTAAGGCAAGGCAGACCACGGCAGGGCCCCCCAGCAAGAAGGGGAGTCCTGGAGACCCAGCCCTTGAGACCCCCCTCCTCTCCAACACCTGGAGGACAGGCCCACCACGGGGTTGGGTGGGCGGGGCCAGCCCCACAGCCTCACTAAGAGGCTGAGCTTGGCGAGGCTGGACTGGGCCCTGTCCCCAGACTTCACTAAGAGGAGGCGGCAAGACCTGGAGCAATCCAGCAGGCTCAGGGTCTCAGCCAGAACCCTGGGCTCCCAAGCTGGGAGTGTGAGCACGAGACATGAGATGCGGGGCTCGCAATGGGCACACCCGCACGCGCGTGCGAGGGCCTGTGGGGAGACACGTGTGTCTGTGCTCAACAGGAAGTGCCCAGGGACTGGCCCGGGTGGGAGCTTACCTGTAGGATGGCGACCTCCCTCTCCAAGGTGCGACACTCATCCTCCAGGAGGCCCCTGGGGCGTGAGGGAGTGAGGCAGCCCGCCATGGGCCCTGTCTCAGCTGAGCAGAGCTGGAGGCTGCCTTCAGCCGCAGTACAATCTCCCGCCGCCCCAATCTCCCCTCTACTCCTAACCCCTTTCGGGTTTCAGCCCACATGGTCCTCTGCCACCTGGGTGCTACCTGAGCCGTCTGCCCGCCCCCAGCCTCTTCCTGGGCTGGGCAGACCTCTCCTCACCCTCCTCAGCGACCCCCGCTGGCATCTGTAGCTGGCAACTTTCTGGTACCAACCTGGATTCAGGGATCCAAACCCACAAGCACTTTCCTCTCTCGGCCCTACTCACGACTCCCACCAGGGCTGCTTCCTCCTCTCTCCTCTCTCCCCACTAAGTGCTTCAAGATCAGGATCCAGCCCTGGCTTCTCTGCCTCCCCCAGTACACACACACACACACACACACACACACACACACACACACACACTCGGGGTCTCTGGGCCTCACCGCAGGTGTCCGGCAACCTGGTCGATATCAGACGCATTCAGCTGGTCCCTGAGGCCACAGAGGTCCCCGTGGCTGCTGCTGGCACATGAAGTCGGCCTCACAAAGGCAGTGTGGTCTCACCCGGGGCCTTTAGGCCACAACCACACTGCCCCGGCCAACACTTGTCTTCTCTGGCCACAGAGAAGCGGTTCTCAGACTGGGTGTGAGGACAGGTTCTGTGGGCCTTAACTATGTGTGAACTTTTATTCCCTCTGACCTTTGGCCTACCAAAGGGGGACATCACCCACCCAGCAGGGCTGTACCCAGCTCGGAAGTGGACGCCGCCCACTCCTTACTGGTGGTACAAGCTCCTGTGTCCCCAGGCTGTAAGCACCATGTACCCGCTGCTGTTCTGGCCTGGCCCTGCTCCTCCCCACAGGCCCGCTGTCCTCCCGCCTGACTTGTCTGCACAGGGTGCTCCCTTCTCTCCCTAGGACCCAGATCAACCCAGTAACTCTCCCAAGGGCTTGCCTGCCCGTGTGCTGGGGCGCTCATCGGCGGATCCCTTCCACAGGGGACTGTACCAGCCCCCAGCCTCACGCTGGAAGCTCCTCCGGGGAGTGAGGTGGGAACCACCCATTGACTGGGTCTCCCGCAAGCAGGAAGCCAGCGACCCCTCCTCTCCTGCCGCCTTTACCTGGGCTGGCCAGCTCTCCTTCCCGGGATCTCCTGCTCCGGTGAATCCTGGCGGGGCTCTTCCAAGGCAAAGCGCACCACCCTGGGGCTGTACGGAGCCCAAGCTTGGGCCTGGTCCCTGCAGGGGTCGGACGTGAAGGAAGACTCTTCCGGCCACCCTGGCTCCGGGTCAGGCAGGGCCCAGCCCACAGCCCGAGGCTCCCACCTGCCCTGGCGGATGGCCTTGTGGCGGAGGGCTTGGAGCAGCTGCCAGAGTTCCTGGCGCACGAGGTCCCTGATAAGGGGCGGTGGTGCCAGAAGGGAGCAGGGGTCGGAGGCGGGCCGAGCGGCGGCACTTCGGGGGGATGGCGCTTCAAGGAGCAGTTCCCGCAGGACGGCCACCTGCAAGAAGAGCTGGGGTACCTTGTGACTGGGCAGGACGCGCGTGGGGTGGCCGAAGGCTGGGGAAGGGGGCTCCCCGCAGGGATCCGTGAGGTCTGCGGTGTGGACCACCTCCCACCTCGGCGCGCAGTTCCAGGCTGAGGTCCACCGCCGCTTCCCCCAGGAGCCTCTTCACTTCGGGCCGCTCCGGGAGCGGCACATGCTCCTCCACCAGCTGCCACAGCGACGGGGAGTCCTGGGACATGGCCTGCCCGCGCGGCCCCAGGCTCGGACCTCGGATCGCAGGGCTGCCGGGACACAGGCGGGTCGCCCCGGGCCCGGGCTCGCCAGCCCCTCCGCCCGCGGAGCCCATGAGCCGGCACCCACCCCCACGGCCCCAATCCCCGGTCCCGAGCCCCCAGGCCCGCCTACTTCCACTTCTGTCCTACTTCCGCCGTTCTCGGGGCCCCTTTCCGTGTCGGCCCCGCAGGTGCAGGGCCCGGGGAGCTGGGGCCGCGGCCCCGCCTCTTCCGAGTGCCGGTTACCTGGGAAACCGAGCTGCGCCCCCCCCCATGCCCCACCCCCTGAAGCCCCACCCCCACCCATCCGGGCCAAAGGGGGCGGTGCCAGCTCCTGAAGAGTCCGGACCCTCGGCGGGGGCTGAGTGACACTGAGAACTCCACGTGCTTATGCCCAGGGCCGTGTGCCAAGCCTCGGGTTGCGCTCCAAGGCACAGTGCGGTACAACGGGCTTTGAGGACCAAAGAACGGAAACAAGTCTTTCTCTCCTGAAGTTGGGGTGCAGGCAGTGACTGTACGTGGGACAGAGGGGCTCGCCTTCAAATAACGGATCTTGAGAACCTGGGGCTCAGGGGCCTGGGAAACGCAACTTGACAAAGACAGGGGGCTGCTCCATTCACGTTTTTTACTAAAGCACCCACACACGTTTCTGTGCAATGTACAAACACGAGCCGGCCCTGGGGCTGCGGCCTCCTCGGAGACAGGGAGGCGGGAACCTGATGCCCAACGATCCAAGCCCCCTTTGCCCCCCATGCAAAGCCCATCTCAAGAGCCCAGGCAACAACACCGTACCCCCTCGGGTCCCCTCCTGGGGCTGCTCCTCGGCAGAGGGTCGATCAAAGTTTGCCCCCTACTATGTTGAAAGAAAAAGGTTTCCCCTCCCCTGGGAGCGTGGGGGGGGTCCCCCAGTCTGAGGATTCCCCCTGGAAGAGATTGCCCCCTAGTCAAACCTCCCACCCTTCCAGGCCCTAGGGGACTCAAGGGGGGGAAACTGAGGCACAGAGAGGTGGAGTGACCTAGCCCAGGCCACTCAAGGAGGCAGTGCAGGGGCTGGCCTGACCCTGACAGTGAGGGGGGGGCTAGGCTGGGATGGTGGGGCAGGAGAGGGGGGTTGACCCCAGAGAGGGCCACACTAGAGGGGCCAGCCCAGGCTGGAAGTCTCCCAAAGTGGGTTCTGAAACTTCCAGGTGCAACTGAGGGGTGGGGGGGCCTGTGGAAGCCCTTCAAAAAACAGGGCTTACAGTCTCAGTCCTGGAGGGCCCCCCTGTCACCCTCTTGGCCACCGGCCAGGCTGGAGGTTAAGTCCTCTGACAGTCCTTGGTGTTTCGGGGCACCTGGGTAGGTGGGTGTCAGCCCCGAGGAGGCCACGATGGGGGCCGCCCAATGTCCACGGTGATGTTGGTAAAAAGCGGCTGCCGGGACACTTCCAAGACCTGGTAGCGCACAGATCCGATGCCGTCCCGTTTCATGGTCAGCTTCGTATTCTGAATCTTGGTGAACCTAGACAGGAGGGGGGCAAGTCAGGGCCGGTGGGGGGTGGAGAGACACAGCTAACCCCCGAACCCAGCATGGGACCTCTGGGACCAAGGCTTACATCACTCTAGGGGTGCTAGGTTCACCTTGCCCCACCTGCCTCTGTCCATTCCCCTCACCTACCGGGACCCTTGGCCCTCAAAATGGAGATCATCCCCTTCCTCCAGGATCACTAACAAACAACTGGGACCCGCCCCAGTCACCACCCTGAAAAGCCTTAGATGCATTCACACCTGAGGCTTCCCACAGGCGCCCCCAATGCCACATGTCCCTCACTGGGCGACATCACCGTCACTCTCAGGCCCGTAATCTCTTCTCCTTCCTTCATTCCCATCAACCCTTCGCCATCTACTTCCCGAGCCTCCTTGGGGAGCTAGCAGTAGCCGTGGCAGCAGACGATAGGCAAACCTTCCTCCTCCCACATCTCCTCCTCCCCGAAGGAGACAGGTAACCACCCAAGAAACTGCACGCGCAGAGACCACGGGGAGACACCACGAGCCCATGTCCTGCAGCTGAGGCAGAGCCGGGGGAGCGAACACATTCCAAGATGGAACGGGGGGATGAAACAAGACAAGCTTGGAGGTTGGCGCCTGGATGGGCTGGGCTTGTGGGAGCTGGGGCGAGCGGCTCCGAATGGCAGGACACTGGGAGGTGAGGTACCGGAGGACAGGAGGAAAGCGGGGTGGCCGATGACAGGGTGCTGCCCCAGTGGGAGTCCAGACCAACTTGCAAAGATTAGAGTGGGTAGTTAAGGGGGCTAGCGCGTGGGCTCCGATGTTCTGGGGGTGACAAAAGACTTGCTGATGGCCTGGACATGTAGGACAAGGGGAAGAAAAGCCAGGTGAAATCGACCTGAGGCTCGAGCACCCAGGTGGGTGGAGGCACCATCCACAGTGTTCCACAGATCGGACCACAAACTGATGGGTGATAACGGCATCCAGGCATGCCATTCCTCAAAGAGGACCCAGGCTCTCGAAGAGCGCTTCCAGAGAGAGCTCCACTCCCCACCTCATCCCAGTGCCTCAGTTCCAGCCCTCTCCTCCCCAGCCGTCTGGAAGGCTCTCTCCTCCCCGTCTGTCCTCCCCTCCCTGCTCACTGTGGCTTCCACTGGAGCTGTAGTCCTCCGTCAGCTCCCTGACTTTCCCGGGACCTCACTTACCAACCCTACCTCAGCGCCGCCATCCCCCTCCCCCTCCCACGGTCGGGGATGAGAGCAGAGGGGACCTCCTGTTTCTGCCTGGGGTACAGCAACCTCCTGGGGGGTTTCCTTCAAACCTGGTCCGCCTCTGCCAGGCTCAGTCAGACCATCACCTTCTTCCAGTCCCAAGAGCAATCCTGCTAAACTCAATGGGATCCGGTCTCCTCCCAGTGAGAACCCTACCCATCATCCTACCCACTGCCCTGGGACAAAAGCCCCCATCCAGAACTCCCACCCCCCCCCAGCCCCGCCCACTCCACCCCC
>PVJH01028867.1:0-26777 GCA_004026705.1 Nesogale talazaci | reverse complement strand
CCCCCCTTTTTTAATTTTTTTTTTTTTTTTTTTAGGCATCACTGCCTTCAGGTGGGGGGAGTAGAGGCCCAGCCTTTGCTCCTGGGAGCCGGAATTGAACCTCCATCCCAGTGGGCCGCAGTCCCGCGCACAACCACTACGCCACTGGGGCTCAGCCCCCCACCTTTTTTTAAAGAATCATTTTATTGGGGCTTATAACTCCCATCACGATCCATACATACATCAATTGTATGCAGGCCACATTTGCACACTTGTTGCCATCATCACTCTCAAAATATCCTCTCTCCACTTATGCCCCCAGTACCAGCTCCCCATATTTCCCTTCCCTCATCGCTCTCCCTCCTCCATGAACCCTTAATAATTTACAAATTGTTATTGCTTTTTCATATTGTACACTCTCCAATGTGTCACTTCATCCGATTCCCTGTTGTCCATGCCCCAGAGAGGAGGCTATATGTAGATCCCTGAAATTGTTTCCCCTTTTCTACTCCACCATCCCTCCACCCTTCCAGTATCACCACTCTCACCATTAGTCCTGAAGGAATCATCTATCCTAAATTCCCCATGTTTCCGACTCCAGTGTACATCCCCTCGTCTAGCTGGGTTTGTCTGGTAGAATTGGGCTCTTTTTTGGGGGGGTGGGGGGGCATCACTGCTCTCCGGTGGTGGGAGTGGGAGGCCTAGCCCCACTGCTGGAATTGAACCTCCGTCCCCGTGGGCCGCAGTCCCGCGCACAACCACTACGCCACCGGGGCTCAGCCCCCTTATGCGCTTTTCTTTTTTTTTTTTTAATGAAATAGATTTTAATGATTGGGCTCTTTTTTAAAAAAAAAAATTTTTTTTTTTTAGAATTGGGATCTTGATAGTGGGTGGGAGGAAGCATTTGAGAACTAGGTGAAAGTTGCATATTTCATTATTACGACATTGTACCTTAACTGGCTCATCTCTTCTCTGCAACTTCTCTGTAAAAGGATGTTGCTTCATCTATTGATGGGCTTTGGTTCCCCAATCTGTACTACCCCTCATTTAAAATGATATAATTTTAGTTCTTTGATGCCTGCCACTGGTTATCTTCAACACACAGGTTATCTTCAACACACTGGTTATCTTCAACACACAGGTCACACAGGCTGGTGCGCTTCTTCCATGTGGGCTTTGTTGCTTCTGAGCTGGATGGCTGCTTGTTTATTCAAGCCTTTAAGACCCAGACATTAAATCTTTTAATAGCCAGGGACCATCAGCTTTCTTCATCACATTTGCTTACACACACATCGTCAGAGATCATATCATGAAAGTGAGCATGAAATGTTTTGCTTTTTAGTTCTTGAAACCTGATAACTGATCCCTTTGACATCTCTTGGTCCCACAAGCGGTGTGCTTCTTCCATGTGGACTGTGTTGCTTCTGAACTAGATGGCCACTTGTTTACTTTCAAGCCTTTAAGACCCCAGATGCTACGTCTTTTGATAGCCGGGCACCATCAGCTTTCTTCACCACATTTGCTTATGTACTCTTTCTCTTCAGTGATTGTGTCAGGAAGGTTAGCATCATGGAAAGCCAGTTCTATAGAACAAAATGTTCTTGCACTGAGGAAGTATTTGAGTGTAGGTCCAATGCCCATCTGCTGTCCTACTATTAACCCTATGAGTATATGCTCATTGATCTAGTTCCCCATCATCACATATAAATATATGCACCTATGTACAAGATAGTATTACAAAAATAGTATTGTAATATATTTATTTTAATTTTTTTGGGGGGGGCATCACTACTCTCCAGTGGTGGGAGTAGGAGGCCCAGCCCCACTGCTGGAATTGAACCTCCGTCCCAGTGGGCCGCAGTCCCGCGCACAACCACTACGCCACCGGGGCTCAGCCCTATTTATTTTAATTTTAAAATGCCGTGGGACATTGTTAAATTGTTAAAAATGTTAAATGTCTCATCACTTTACCCTAAGTACACCTATGGACATAATAGGAAACAGAAGCTGAGGGGAGAGTTGAGCGTCCTTGGCTATGACCATGGTGGAATTTGATTTTATTTTTTGGTGTTGGTGACAACAGAATTCCAGGCATGCATCTTATAATTTATGTAACTCATTCGATGTACAGTTGTATTCATTTAGCTGAGTTTTGGCAGCTACTCTTTTTCCACCTAGGAAGTTGAAGGCCTATAATCCAACATCCCAGAAGGAACAGGCAAAAAAGAGTGCTTTGGCCACAGGCAGGAAGGGAGGAGGATTTAAATCAAGGGGACCCTAGGCAGGACCCCGCTGGCAGCTGCCACCCAGTGCCCAGATCTGGGCCCTGATGTTTGGCTTCCTTCAAAGTGGAGAGGAGGGACTGGAAGAAGGAAAACAGAAACAGAAACTGCTGCCCTGCAGTCAGTTCTAACTCACGGAGACCCCATGTGTGAGAGAGCAAAACTGCATCTTTGAATTTTCTCGGCTGCGACTGAACGGAACTCAGACCACACATAGTTCCACTGGGCGGGTTTAGACCTCCATCCTTTAGGCACAAACTGTTTTCTTCACCCAGGAACCCAGAGGATGACAAGGGAGAGAATCTCCCTTCCCACGTGCTTGAGAGAGAAGCTAGGATTGTATACCGTATATGCTTGAGTATCAACCGACCCGAATATAAGCTGAGACACCTAATGTTACCACCCCAAACTGGGAAACTTATTGACTCGCATACAAGCCTGGGTAAGAAATACAGCAGCTACCTGTAAATTTCAAAAATAAAAATAGATACCAATGAAATTACATTAATTGAGGCATCAGTTGGTTAAACGTTTTTGAATATTTATTTCAAAGAAAAACAGTAAACTAGCTCTTTAAGTGGAAAAGAGGGCTAACAAAAACAATATGGCATTAACACGCTGTGTTAACTGCATGCTCTGCGTGACCGCATACATAGCATTACCGCATAGGCATGGGAAATATAATGCAGCACACGCAGCAACACAGTGTGTACACGATGCAGTGTGTATATTACGAATGCTAACACAGACTGTTCTATGCAAGCATAGTCATCACTGGGTCCAGATAGGGGTAAATAAGAAAATAACGTATAGCAGACTAAGTACTGTAAATAAACGTACTGTATATATACCGGTACTTGTATTCAGCAATGCGTGGCGGAGCAAGGCGGTGTGGCCAAGCACAGGTAAGACTGTAAAGGCTGTATCATTGGTCACAGTCCTGCAGAAGAGAGTGGCTGCATCTGACATTCATCTGAGAAGGATGCGGTGTGCTCCAGGTACCAGCACACAGAAGTGGTAGGTTCTTGTCCAGTACAGCCCGAACATCACAGTCTTTGGGTGTGTCAGAGAAAAGAAGAGCGGTGGTATCAGCAGTCGTCGGACCATGCACAGAGGCTGCAGGTGCCCGCAATTGAGTGGGAGAGACCGAAGAATACCTGGACTGCACTGGAGAACAGGTAGATAGGACCCTCACTTGAGTATAAGCTGAGAGGAGCTTTTTCAGCATTAAAAAAAAATGTGCTGAAAAACTCGGTTTATACACAAGTAAATATGGTATATTCTGAGTACTCCCCTGGTTCCTTCCAACTGATGCTAAGAGTTCAGCTGGACATGTCTCTTTTCTCTAGAGGACAGAAATGCTTGCCCTCTTCCAGGGGGAGAACGGTTCCCCAGAATCGTAATTTACTCTCTGAGTGGTATAGAGTCTATGCCATATGAATCATTGAGAAGCCAAAAAGTGCAGAGGAAACAGAATCGCATGGCCAACAGGGCCACATTGGATTTTTCCAGCGTTGGCCATGACCGACAAGTAGGCAGGTGAAAGGACTCTATTGCTTCCAGAGACTGTCCTGATCCTACTATCCTGCCAGGTCACTCCACAGAGAAGGCCCCCGTGTCAAAGGGAAGGCATTCTGTGTGGAACACCCACACTCTCCTCGCAGGCACAACTCTAAAAAGAGAAGCTACAGTCTGTCTCAGGCAGACACGGCAGGGTTAAATATCTACCAGCGGTGGCCTGAGATGGGGTGACAGAGAGAGAGGGGGTACAAACTGCAATCTAGAATGCGCATTTGATTCTCAAATGGCCAAGAGCTCAAACTCAAAACGACACTCGCTGTCATTGATGGAGTCACTGCCCACCTCCTAGACTGGGGTTTTTCCTCGGTGGAGCTGGTGGTTTAGGTGTGCTGGACACAGTCACCAGAAAAGGCTTAAGAAGCCCGGGAGGGGTAGGGGGAGAACTTTTCTCCTCAACACAGTTCAGGAGGAGGGAGGGTGCCCCCCCACCCCACGAGCAGATGGCTTTCCAGGGTCAACAGTAGAGCATGGGCCATGCAGCCTACCCCAGAGCTTGGGCTATTAACTCCCAGGGCCTCCCGTGGCTGCCAGGCGGTCTGCTGATCTGGGTCGCTGCTGCTGCTTCGCCCTCCTCCTCCTCCTCCTCCTCCTCCTCCTGCTCCCCAGCTTCCAGGTTCAATAAGAATGACATCATGGAGCAAGTATGCGGGGCAGCCTGAGAATCAAAGCCATCACAAACAGCGGCTGGTTAACTGTAATGTTGCTGAAACACATCCTTCCCACCCTCTCTTCTCCACCCCCACCCCTCCCCAGCCCTCCGAGGGTCTCCTACTATTAAGGGCAGTGTGATTGGGGAAGGGAGAATCTGACCCGCACTGTCGACTGCCAACGACAGACTTTCTATGGATTCTATAAAGGCCACCTTAACGATTTCCCTAATTAATGGATGACATCTCTAGCTGAAGGAGAGGCGATGGATCCCACTCTGTCTTACCCTTTGTTAACCGCCTAATTAACTTTCCTAGGTCACCCAGGTCTCCCAAACCTAAGAAGTGGCGAGGCCCATTGTGCGAGGAGCAGTAAACTTACTTTCTCTGCTGGGCTACTTGAAAGGGGGAATGATTATAGGCTGAGAAAAAGAACTCCATTTAAAAGCTTTGTGGCTGACAAGAAAGCAGAGGTCCCTCCCTTAGAAAATAATTGAAACACCTTTTATACCAATATTTCTATGCATAATAAAAACAAATTAGCCAAATGCATCCAAACGCAGCAGCACTTTCAAATTACCTTTCTGGGACTGGAAGCCTCCAGCTGTCAACAAAAGGCGTTGGGTGGAGGGATAAAATTGCAACTGCGATGGCAACAGCTCGGGCTTTGGGCTGAATGAGTGGGGTCGACTGGCTGGGCCTGGGGCCCCAGGAAGCACCACTCCCCTGCGGGCTGCTGAAGCTGCTGGACTGCCCAGGGCCCAGGAGCACACCGAGCTAGCCTTTTTCTGGAGAGAGCCACCTTCCTAGGGTCAGAGATGCCTTCTGGGTGGTAATGGACAGCAGAAAAAGCCAGAGAGCAACATCAACGCCTACTGTGCTTGGCGACCTTGATAAACCTCAGCAACTTCACAAGGAAGCCATGTCACTGTGGGCAGTTTGGTTGGGGTAGACTTGGCAGAAGACACTCAGGGAGTAACCCAGCGCCTTGGTCCCTTTGAAGTCAGTGTGAAAGAGAAAGATGCAGAAGAGAGCAGGTGCTTAGCCAACAGTGAAACTTAAACCGAGGTTCCATTAAACCGGGAAAGTGGGGGGTGGGGGGTGGAGGGGACATGCAAGAGTATGCTGCCCTGTGGCTACCCCTACTGAATGTGATTCTTGTTGCTGTGAGGCACCATTGAGTCCGTTCCAACTCCTAATAGCCTGTGTTAATCTAGAAGACTAGAGAAACAAGTTCATAAACTCGCATATGTGAACAAGAAAGGGGCTTATATACAAGAGCAGTTAAATATTGAGGAAACATCCCAACCCAGTCCAGTCCAAGACCATAAATCAGATGATAGCCCATAAGTCCCATACCCATTTATAAAGTCCTTTTCTGACTCACAAAATACATGCAATGAAGCCCAAAGCAGAATGATCACAAGTCAGGAGGTAGAAAGCCTTGGATCTAAAGGCGTGGTAAGCATCTCAGCGCTGGCAGGGGTCTCTGTGTCTTCTCAGACGTCAGAGGTCTGATTGCGTCCACGTGGCTTGTCCAGCTCGGGGCACTAGTGTTTTGTCAGCTGCAGTGTCTTGTAGGGAGCCAGCCTTGTCAGTCAAGTGTCTCCAAGGGAATGAGAGTGTCTCCTGCTTCCATAAAGAAAGTACCAGATTTCCTAGAATTCTCAGAGAAGAAGCCTGGGCCCACACAGAGGTCTCATTGGCTAGCTCCAGATTGACAGGCTGGACTCCACCCCTACACTCTTAATCCTCAAATTGACACCAGATTAGATGTCTGCCACAGTCACCCCGTGTTCAGCAGATTGAAACACCGCCCAGTGTTGCACCATCCCCACAGTCATTCGTATGTTTGAGCCACTGTGTTAACCCCTCTATCAATGAGGACCTTCCTCTTTGTTGGTACCCCTCCACATTATTGTATCAAGCATGATGCCCAGGAACTGGTTTCTCCTGAACAACCTGTCCAAAGAAGACGAGAGGAAGTCTTGCCATCTTGGGCTCTCAGGAGGGTTCCGGCTGTACTTCTTTCAAGACAGACCTGCTTGTTTGTTCTTGGGGCAGTTCATGGTACTTCCAACATTTCTCATCAGAACCATCCTTCAGATGCACCACCGCTGAATAGTTTGGGTCAGAGACCTTATAGACGAGTCCTGGTCAACAAAGGGAAGGCACAGAACAGAATTTTCCATGCTCGTGGACTCCAGACTGTCTGCAATTGTGGGAGCTAGATGAACCTCTGAACCAACCACCTCAAGATAAAACCTAAGCTGTAAAAGTATGCCCTGAAGTCTCCCTAAAGTCAAACAATAATCTTGTGTTCTAGTGAAGAATGTCTGTCCAGAACGTTGTGCTTTTCCAAAAAAATTCCAACAGTTGTATGGGCAAGTAATTTATATATCATATAATTCAACAGCTCAATCATATCAAGGAGAATTGTACAATCACCCCACATCAACTTTAGAGCATTCCACCCGATCCCACGGTTAAATCACCTTTGAGATGGGTCATGCAATCACAATCCAATCTAGGGCTCCCTCCCCCCTCCTGCCTTCATTATTTACTCCCGGAATTCCCTTTCCCTCCTTATCACCCATTACCCACCCCTGTAGTCCCCATATCCCCTTGTATCTATTCTTATCTTTATGCATCCATTCCTGCTGTGCTTCACAGCTGGGACACCCAGCAGAAAACAATGAAAAGAGAAAAAAAAAACCCAAAATCACACTAAGGTGGTCAGGCAAAATCTTAACAGTATAAAGACAAAAATACAAATAATGCATTGGAAGGAAAAGACTGCCATCAACATTCAAAAAGCCAGGCAAGAAATTCTGTCATGGAACCAATCAGAGATACTTGCTCCCAGAACAGATTCAGGTCCCATTGTAGGGTGGTCACCAGGCCAAGTATGGGATTCGATTCAGCAGAATTAAGATTGCAGGGGTCTCTGCCTGACGGTAAGGCTGCTTGAGGCACTTGTCTGTGGCTAGAGTGGGTCTGCCAGTGGCTCAGTGTGACTAGATACTCTGCAGATGGGTTTTGGACTCCCACTGTGCCCACTGGCCCTTCACAGATTGGGTGTTCATAATTTTTGCTCAGCTGCTTTTCTCTTCACCATATTCAAATTTTGCAATTGTCATCTTTGGATCACACAAACTGGTGTGCTTCTTCCCTGTGGACTTAGTTAAGTCCTCATTTAGATGGCTGCTTGCTTGAATACAAGCCTTAAGATCCTAGACACTATCACGATTGGTAGCTGGGCACCATCTGCTTTCTTCACCACACTTTGCTGTAGCACCCTTACTCATCTTCAGTGATCATTTCATGAAGGTGACTATCGAGCAGGGCCACGGTGTAAGAACTGATTGTTCTTAAGTTGGAGCTAGGATTTAGTACAAGTCCCAAACCCATTCCTGAATCTATGCTCTTCCCCCCCCCCCCGAAAGCGTTGTGATCTTTTAAGATCTCTTTATAGGGGATCGCATGAACCCTTTAGATGGGAACTTAGAGGAGAGAGACTAGATCTTAATGGGGGAGGCGCCGCTCAGAAGAGGACCATGAGAATGAGTGCATAACTTGAAGAATGTCGTTCATGTCGCCAAAATACTCTCATAGCAGCTGTTCCTTGGTATGTGTTTGAATGTCTATGTTCTCAGCAACAACAAAAATAAATTGTTTTGAAGAGAAAGACCTGGCTACTAAGAGCTCCTCTAAAGTGTCTTGCAAAGAAGATAAAAGCCCCAACCCAAGAACACCCATGGCATTGCCTTATTACAGCTGTTTGTTTACACATGGAACAAGAGCTCATTGCACAAACATGTAAAGACCTAAATGTACACGCTTTTGATATTTAACTATGTCCTTTCATTCTTTTCCCTTATGCACTCCATAAGGTGTACGCAAGTCAGACTTGCATTAGTATTCTTTCTATTCCCTCAAGGTCATGTTATGAGTGTATGTGCGTGTGCTTTCACGGGAACAAGGCCTTGTAGAGTCCAGGGCATACACCTAGAATGTACAGTGAGGGACAATCTCGCTTCCGGAAAGTGACCACTTGTAGAGAAACAAGCACTGTCATGCATTCTTAAGGGACTGCCACCTCTCCAGAGGATGACTTGGTATTTTCCATCACAGTAACATCCTTTGACTCAGCAACTCTTCTCTAGGAATTTTCTCTATAGATACACTGGTACGTATGTTAGTATGGCTAAACTAGAGAAACAAATTTACAAACATGCATATGGATATAAGGGAAAGGTTTATATACAACAGGAAGGGAGGGCTGAGCCCCGGTAGCGTAGTGGATGCGTGTGGGACTGCGGCCGACTGGCTTGGCAGTTCAAATCCAGCAGCAGCAAGGCTGGGCCTCCCACTCCTACCAGAGGGCAGTGATGCCTAAAAAAAAAAAGGAAGGGAACATTGAGAAAGCATCCCAACTCAGTCCAGTCCAAAGTCATAAGTCCGATATTAGCCCGTATGTCTGATACCAGTCTATAAAATCTCCTTCCGACTCATGAAACACGTGCAGTAGAGGTGCCCTGGTGCTGACTGGGGTCTCCCCATGGCTCCTCATTTCCAGGGCTCAGGGTCCATCAGCAGTATCCATTGGCGGTGGGAGCATCTCAGCGCTGGCAGGGTTCTCTCTGTGGCTTCTCTGGCCCCAGAGGTCTGATTCCAACAGGGCTAGGCTGTGTGGCTTCTCTTCCAGCTCCTCCATTCTTCAGGGATCAGGATCGATCAGCATGCTGTCATCTCTTGTCAGTCGAGCAACTCCAACAACTGGGGACATGGTCTCTCATCTCCACAAGGGACATATTGCGAGACTTCCCAGAATTCTCAGAGAAAGCCATGCCCACACAGAGGCCTCATTGGCTATCTTCATAGTGACAGGCTAGACTCCACCCCTACACTCCCAATCATGAAATTGACATCAAGTACATGACCGCCACAGTACATGTGCAAAATGTTGTATGTTTAAGATTACTCTTCAAAGGTTGTTCATCGAGGTAAAAGACTGAACACAATCTAACCACCCATCAGGAGAAAGCTGGTTAGAGACAATTGGGCACAGCATACAGTGTGAGGTTAAGCCCACAAGAGAGATGGATGAGGGTGCACTTCATGCACTGCTTTGGAATGGTCTGTAAGATGGCCTGTAGGGCTGAGCCCCGGTGGTGTAGTGGTTGTGCGCGGGACTGCGGACCATTGGGATGGAGGTTCAATTCCGGCTCCCAGGAGCAAAGGCTGGGCCTCCTACTCCCAACACCTGAGGGCAGTGATGCCTAAAAAAAAAAAAAAAAGATGGCCTGTGAGGCAAGAATGCAAACAGACCAACACACGAGGGGCAGAGCCATGTATCAAAACCACCATCCTCCTGCCATCCAGGCAATCCCAACTCCTAGCGGCCATCTGTAGGGCTTCAGGGACTGTCAATCTTTTCAGGGACAGAGAGTCTCGTTTCTCCTGGGGAGGGGCTGCTGGGTGTGCATATTTTATATTCAAAATATTTCACATTCAATAACAGAGATCTTCCCTTCAAATGGAGCTTGTCTACAGAGTAGAGAACCAGAAGTGGGGGCTCTTATAACAACCCATACATCAATTGTATCAATCACATTTGTACATATGTTTCCATCATTGTTTTTCAAACATTTTCTTTCTGCTTGAACCCTTGGGTTTTTTTTTTAACCTTCCCTGCCCCAACCTCCCACCCTTGTGACCCCTTGATAAATTATAAATTATTATCATTTCCACATCTTACACTGTCCACTGTCTCCCTTCACCCACGTTTCTGTTGTTCATCCCCCTCGGTGGGGAGGATGTTATACCTGGATCATTGTGATTGGTTCCCTCTTTCTCCCCCACTTTCTCCCTTGCCTCATGGTATTGCTACTCCCATTACTGTTCCTGAGGAGTTACCTGTCCTGGATTCTGTGTGTTGAGAGCTCTTACTTGTACCAGTGTACATGCTCTGGTCTGGCAGAACTGTGGTCATGAGAGTGGGGGGTGGGGAGCATTAAAGGACTAGAGGAATGTTGTGTGTCCCATTGGTGCTATGCTGCATCCTGGCTGACTCGTTCGTTCCTTGTGAGCCTTCTGTGAGGGAATGTCCAATTGTCTACAGATGGGCTTCGTGTCAGCTCTCTGAGCCCCATCATTTGCATCCATATATTTGTTTGTTTGGGGTCTTCTGACGAACAAAGCATCTTGTACATGTGCATATGCCAGATAGTGTATTTTAGACATTGCAAAGCCAGCCTTGGGTAAAACCCAGAAAACCAAGCTCACTGCCTGTTCTTTTCGGACTCAGGGACCCTCTAGGACAGGGTTAGCCTGCCCCTACTGGTTTCTGAGACTCCCCCTCTTTAGGGAAGTTGGAAGCCTATCTTTCCCCCCAGGCAGCTAGTTTCAAACTTCTGACCTTGTGGTTAGCGGCCCGTCAAGTAACCACTACACCTCCAGGGCTCCTTCAAACAAACAAGAAAGCAAACAGACAAAAGAACCCAAACTCGTTATCATAGAGTTGATTAACTCTTTTCAGGAGAATATAGTCTTTCTTCCACAGGTCTCAGTGAAAAGACCCCTAAAATGAAAGGTATTCAATCACTCTTTCAAAAATCTTTAAAGATTTTAAAAATTAAAGCAGAATGATCCATTCTGTGATTGTTCCAAATGAAAATTCGACGAGTTGCTATGTCCCTATATAAACATGTGTAGGCAACCCCGCACCTGGAATTGTGGGAAGTATCCTAACATCGGAAATGTGCTGAGACAGAGGGGCTTGTTCTTTGTTTGCCTCACCCCATCCTCAGCCCCTGTCTGCCAAAATGGTGCTAGAAATGATTAGGGTGAACCATAGGGCCTTAGTCTTAGGTTTAAAAAATGCCTAAATAGCGGCACTTTCATTATTCAGCATATTATTTCTCATCATGCTGATGGTTTAGCCTGTAATAGAGATACTGTCCCCTACCCTGTCCCCAACTACCACAGGGTCAATGCATAGGACTCCCCTGTATAGGCTTTTCCAAGACTGCCATTCTGTACAAAGCACATAGCCTCATCTTCCCTCTGTGGATTTTGAACCACCAACACTGTGTTTAGCAGCAGTCCAAGGTCTGGCCCACAGTGCCTCTTAGTTGCCGGAAATCCATTTCTTCCTTCCGCCCTGTTAGCAGAACTCCAACATAGTCCATCCATCTATCCATAAGAAGTGGTACCTCTTGCTTTGCCGGAAGTGGGTTTAGATGGGCGTGTGATATAGAAACTGTTTCACTGGCCAATACTGTGTGAGAAAAGATGGCCAAGAGGCCTCTGGACATGTTTCTCTCATCTCTAAACATTTTCAGATCCTGGTGGACTTTCAGAAGCACAGCAACTTCTTAGCTACCACCAAGGCAAGAAGAGTGCAGACAAGACGGGCCTGCTGGGTACTCTCAAGGAGGTAAGGAAGGAGCTGGACCTCGGTGACCAGGCTGAGCCTGCGTGCTCAACAACCTTCCAGACCCAATCTGGGGCAGCTTGTGATGTGTGACAATAGCTTTCCTGAGGGTGCAAGCCATTGTAAACTGCTTCCTATTCTATTCCAAATAGGAATAGAACTTCCTGCCAAATATTGTCATTACTATAACTGGTGTGAGGCCCGACTGGTTCCATTACGCTCTTCTGGTCAATATTATATTTAACTGTACAAATAAATGTCTCCTCAGCATGATCAGTCATTAAAACAAAACAAAAAAAGTCAAGCTTTGAAGTTCTGATGCAGGTATTCACGCATTTAGCAGCTGACTGCAAAGTTGGTCTTTGAAACCATCAGCCACTCCCTGGGAGAAATCATGTGGCGGTCTGTTTCCGTAAAGTTCACTAGACCTGGAAAGCCTGCGGTTCTGTCAGGTTATAGTGCATCCTTAGTCATTAGGGACATGCCAGGTCAAGCCATCAGAAGATACCACTTCACCCCTCCCTCCACCAGGATGGCTAGAATCACACGATTATCACAAACGTGGGCAATCATATGGGGAAACTGGAACCACCCATGGTACAGCCACTGTGCAAAACAGCTTCGTGGTTCCTCAAAAGGCCAGGCAAGTACTGCCATTCGATCCAGCAGTTCCATCCGGGACAGATCACCAAGAGACAGAAAGCACGGGCCCGCCCATAAACTTGTCCAGCAACGTTCACCGTAGCATTAATCTCGATCGCCCCCACGCAGGAATAATCTCAATGTCTGTCCATTGATGACTGGATAAAGTGAGGCACAATCATACGATAGAATACTGTTTGTCACTGAAGAAGAAGAAAGTACGGGCATATGCTGCATCAGGATGAAGCTGGAAAACACTGTGCTCCATGAAAGAAAGCAAACACTTTTTAAAGAGTGCATTCTATACGATTCCTTTTATACGAAATGTTCAAAACAGGAAATCCCGAGAGACAAAGTAGATCACGGGTTTCCAGAGACTGGGAGTGGGAAGTGACGAGGAATGGGCAGGAAATTTCCTTCTGAGAGAGAACGACTCTGAACTCGGCTAGTGGAAAGGGATGTGCACCTCTGAATATCATAGACAGGAACTGCACTCTTTAAAAGGACTAATTTTTATCACAACAAAGCTGTTATGAAAAAAATCAAACAAATCTCCCAATAAAATGATTTATTTTTAAAAAAGGAGGGGAAAGAGGAGCTTATACCAAGGGCTCAAGTAGAAAATATTTGGAAATGAAGATGGCAGCATGTGTACAAATATGCTTGATGTAAATGATGTATGAAATGTGATAAGAGCTATAAGAGTCCCCAATAATAAAATCATTAAAAAGAAAAAAAAAGAGGGCTGAGCTCCGGTGGCGTAGTGGTTGTGCGCGGGACTGCGGCCCACTGGGATGGAAGTTCAATTCCCGCTCACAGGAGCAAAGGCTGGGCCTCCTACTCCCACCACCAGGGCAATGATGCCTAAAAAACAAACAAAAAAATTTTTTTAATTAAAAAAAAAGAAAAGAAAAAAAAGCGATGGGCTCAAGTGGAAAACATTTCAAGGGTTCAAGTGGAAAACATTTCGAAAGGAATATGGCAATATGCATACAAATATGCTTGATACAAATGATGCATTGAATGTTATAAGACCTGTAAGAGCCCCCAGTAAAATAATTGAAAAAAAGCAAAAAGAGAAAAAAATCAAATAAATGCCTCTCATAATTATTTTTGAAAGGTCCCAGGACTACTATATAACAAATATGACCTTCATCGACAGATGAGTGGGTAAACAACATGTGGTACAGTCATACAATGAACACTATGCAGCTATAAAATACCCAAATGCAATCCTTAACAGCAAATAAAACCAACATGGCGATCTCTTATTAACATCTACTGAGCGTCAGGCCTGCAGGAAGGCTTATTAACAATTGCGGTATGCTGATGGCCCAACCTTGTTTGTTGAAAGCATGGAGGATTCCAAGCGCTTGCTCATGAAGATTAAGGACTTCACCTTTTACTCAATGTAAAGAAAACTGAAATCCTCACAACTAGACCAATAGGGGGCATCATGATAAATGGAGAAAAGATTGAAGTTGTCAAGGATTTCCTCCTGCTTTGGATCCACAACACTGCCCAGCACACATTTTGGTGCTGCAAACATCAGACTCATTTCTGGGTATATCTGACTTGGGAACCCTATCCAAAATTAGAACACTATCAGCTCTAGTTTTTGAGATACACAATGTGTCAGTCCAGGTAGACTAGAGAAACAAATTCATAAACACGCATACGGATCTAAGGGAAAGGTTTATATACAAGAGGAAAGGAACATTGAGAAAGCATTTCAACCCAGTCCAGTCCAAATTCATAAGTCCAATATTAGCCTGTAAGTCTGATACCAGTCCATAGAGTCCTCTTCCAACTCATAAAGTCACAGGTCAGTGGGTGCAGAGTCTTGTGTATCCAGCAGCAGTAGAAACATCCCAGTACTGGCAGGGGTCTCCCCATGGCTCCTCATTTCCAGGGTTCAGGGTCCATCAGTCGTATCCATTGGCGGTAGAAGCATCTCAGTGCTGGCAGGGGTCTCTCTGTGGCCCCTCCAGGCCCAGAAGTCTGGCCTAATCAGGGCAAACCCATGTGGCTTCTCCTCTGGCTCCTCCAGGTTCCAGGACTCAGGATCTATCAGCATGCCACCATCTTGTCTTGTCAGTAGACCAACTCTAAGAGACTGAGTCAAGCTTCTCCTCTCCAATTGAAAAATACTGTGAGACTTCCCAGAATTCTCAGGAGAAATCCATGCTCACACAGAGACCTCACTGGCTATCTCCAGATTGACAGGCTAGACTCCACCCCTAGAGTCCCAATCATGAAATGGACACAGAAGTACATGATTGCCACATACAATATATGTTAGATACAACTAGTCTTTCTGCTCTCCCACTAAAAATCAGGCTATTTATATGAAGGAAGCATATTAGAATTTAAAAGAAAACTGTGGTGCAAGAAAATCTACTTATTTCATTCCCAAAGCACAGATTTCTGGAAAGCTGGGAAGAGCTGTGCAGATAATGGAGACTTTTCCATTCACGTTCCAGCAGAGGCTGTGCGGATGAAAGCGCATATCCTCTACCAACTGCGGGTGGTGGATGGGCTTCTTGTCAAAAAAAAAAAAAAAAGGTTTTTACAAGAACAGATGAAGATCAGGCACAAGATTCTATTTCATTCATCAATATCATGAAATGTGGGTCAGTTTCAGTTGTCAGGTCTGTGGACCACAGAAAATCCCTGCCTTCTGTTTTTCCATGGTAAGTCCAGGCAACTTGTGCTCTCTATATGTAATGTGTGAACTGTCTTTATTCCAAACCCTTACAAATTATTTCATCAAGTCTCGCTCTCTGTGTAGTGATGGCAGTCTGATTCTATCTCGCGCTACCAAAAGTTCATTGGTTACATTTTGTCTTCTGACCACTATTATTCTGCCAGAGATCAGCCTTTTCTCCCCCAGTGTTCATGTTTGGCTCTCCTGTCCCAAAGGCATAAAAAGCAAGAATACTTTGTGTAGCCACGTTGTTGACCAAGAAGAAAATTCACCATCTTCTTGTCTACATAAACCACCCACTGAAGTCCTGGGTAATTGATCTTTTCCAAGCATATAGAGATAGCTTTGTACTCTTTTTCATCTTGGGGGAGTGACTGATTGGAACATAACCATATGTGCTGCCATTATTTAAAAGAACATATTTCAAGCTACACCGTGAACTATTGAAAAGACATCCTTTACTTGTGTTATAATTCTGAAAGACCAATTTTCTTCTGAAACTTTCCTATGTCAATGAAGAATACTAACTTGTTGTCTGTGATTAAGGATGGCAACATACACTCTTGTCTCTGCTTCAATAAAATGTAACTCTTGTTCTTGAGTCAACAAGCAGCCATCCAGCTCAAGAGCAACAAAGCCCACATGGAAGAAGCAAACCAGCCTGTGTGACCACGAGGTGTCCAAGGCATCCAGTATCAGGCATCAAAGAACTAAAAATTATATTCATTATAAATGAAGGGGAGTACAGATTGGGGACCCAAAGCCCATCAATAGGTGAAGTGACATCCTCTAACAGAGAGGTTGCAGGGAGGAGGTGAGCCAGTCAAAGTACAGTATAGCAACAATGAAGTATGCAACTTTCCTCTAGTTCTCAAATGCTTCCTCCCACCCACTATCATGATCTCAATTCTACCTGACAAATCCAGCTAGACCAGGGGATGTACACTGGAGTCGGAAACATGGAGAATTTAGGATAGATGACCCCTCAGGACTAGTGGTGGGAGTGGTAATACTGGGAGGGTGAAGGGATGGTGGAATAGAAAGGGGGAACCAATTTCAGTGATCTACATATGACCTCCTCTTTGGGGTACGGACAACAGGGAAGTGAGTGAAGAGACACATGAGACAGTGTATGATATGAAAAAGTAATAACAATTTGTAAATTATTAAAGGTTCATGGGAGAGGTGGAGAGGGAGGGAAGGGAAATATGGGGAGCTGGTACTGGGGGCCTAAGTGGAGGGTGGATGTTTTGAGAGTGATGATGGCAACAAGTGTGCAAATGTGGTCTGTATACGATTGATGTATGTATGGATCGCCATGGAAGTTGTACGAGCCCCCAATAAAATGATTAAAAAAAAAAGATGTGGGAAAGAGGAGCATATACCAAGGGCTCAAGTAGAAAATATTTGGAAATGAATATGGCAGCATGTGTACAAATATGTTTGATACTAATGATGTATTGAATGTTATAAGAGGCCTCAATAAAATCATTAAACATTTTTTTAATTAAAAAAAATTTTTTTTAAGTAACTCTTGTTCGAGGCTAAAGTAAATCCATTTCCTGTAGTCCAGAAGCAATTGGAAATTGTTGGAGTCCCTGGTCAGATCACTCGGTTCATTCTGGTCAAAACTTTCACTGTGTCACGAAGTTGTTTGAAATCACGATCACTGCCATGCTCTTGTCCTTGTACAATGTTAGACCTTAGGACTCATCCTTTGAGAGCTGGGGTAGTTCAGGGAAAGAGGGAATGGGCACAAGCTGAGTGTACAACAGTGTGCATTACAGGAAAGGGAGAACAGACACATAATTGTGAAATAAATGTCATCATATACACACAAAAAAATGGGTCATTGAAATACATAAATTTCCCATTCAAGTAAGAAAGGCTGTTATGACATCCCAGTTCTGCAGAGAAGAGATCTTTTTCAAGGTTAACTAAAATTTTATAAGTTCAACTATGTCTTAGAAACTAGAGCTGATGTGGTAGATGCAATTAAGTTTCTGAATTAGTGCTCCACATAACCCCAGAATCAGGCCTAAAAACCAGAAAAAATGTTGTTGGCAGTTACCTGTCAATCCTGGGCTCCTGGAAGCAGCAGACGAGAAATTGAATAACAGGTTGCATTGAGTATATCTGCTGCCCAAGGCTTCTGTAAGTGCTGCTTTGAGGACTGAGGGGCACCCGATCCAAGCCCTGGTATTGTTAACCACCCTATATGAATATGAAAGGTGGATACTGAATAAGAAAGACCAAATAAGAATTGATGCACTTGAATTATGGTGCTGGTGAAGAATATTGGAAGTACCATGAAGTGCCGAAAGAACAAACGAGTCAGTCTTGGAAGAAGTACAGCCTGAAGGTTCCTCAGTGGCAAAGATGACAAGACTTCATCTCATGTACTTTGGACATGTTGTCAGGAGAGACCGGTCCCTGATGAAGAACATGATGCTTGATTAAGTAAAGAGGCAGCGAAAAAAAGGATGCCCTTGTGGCAGTTACATACTATCCCCTCAACTTCCTTTCTTTCTTTCTTTTTTGAAAAGCCACTTTTAACTTTTAATTAAACCTCTAGGTAGCTTCAAGCCACCAGGACACAGGCCCCCCCAACACCCTTAATCTTCTCCTCAGCTCCTCTGCTAAAGAATTTGGCCTTCACGATGACAGGTTGCTTTGGAAGTTTACCCTTCTCCAGAATTTTGCAGTAGCCTGACCGCACAACATCAATGATGGGAGCAGCTCCAGTGTTACTTGTGGCTGCATTTACCCTGGCCTGCTCACTGACCAAGGTCCACAATTTATCAAGGTTGAAGGAGTGAATCAGTCAGGCCATAGCCAATGAGACCTCCGTGTGGGT
Organism: Nesogale talazaci; assembly: GCA_004026705.1. Classification (NCBI taxonomy): domain Eukaryota; kingdom Metazoa; phylum Chordata; class Mammalia; order Afrosoricida; family Tenrecidae; genus Nesogale; species Nesogale talazaci. Next base: position 8,644 of record PVJH01028867.1, on the reverse strand, counting down.
ATGGTCTTCTGAGGTCTCTGGGAACCCCTGTATTCCTCTCAGGAGGTGAGAGACACTCTGCTTCATCTTCCTATTGACAAGCCCCTGAAGCTGCACTGATGCAGCCAGAATCCTGGAACTGGAGTAACCACATGGACCCCTACACAGGCACTGACGTGCTTCCACCACCATTGGATCCTCAAGGCTTTCCACTCACTGGCCTGTGATCGTCCTGCATTCAATATCATTGCATGGCTGCATGAGTCTAAAGAGGAATCTATGGACCAGTATTGACATATGGGGTCATATTGAACTTATGGACATGATCTGGACTGGACTGGGATTTTTTTTAATATACAATTACCCTTTGATATGAGGTTCTCTCTTACACACATAGAAGTCTCCCTGGATTTGTTTCTCTAGTCTACCCAGACTAACAGCCCTTCATGAGATGGACTGATCAGATGGCTGTATCAGTGTGTGGCACAAGACAGGACTTTTTCACAATTACAAGACTTTTTCACAATTATATATACTCCAAAGTATTCAGCAAATTATTTGCCAGCATTTGGTGTGGAAGTCAAGTTAGAGATTCTCCTTAAAGACTGTTGATAGGGCTGAGCCCCGGTGGCATAGTGGTTGTGCGCGGGACTGCGGCCCACTGGGATGGAGGTTCAGTTCCAGCAGTGGGGCTGGGCCTCCTACTCCCACCACCGGAGAGCAGTGATGACCCCCCCCCAAAAAAAAAAACCGGAAAAAAAAAGACTTGATTAAAGGCCTTTATGTGTCTCACAATAGAACTGACTCCCCCTGCTGTTAAGGATGATGGTTCGCTTCCATTGAAGCCTGTGGGCCGATTCACATGCTGTTCATGATCTCTAGTGTAACCTGTTTAGCCACATCTAAGAGTCTGGGGTCTGATCTTGTCACATGGGATCCCCTTTACTATAACATATGCATGTAGCACAACCCTTTCCTGTGACATATGTCCTTACTGGAAATTAGGGGCTTTGCATGGCTCCAAAGGGTACATAAGGATTGGATATAAGAAAGAGGCTCTCTCTTTAGAGCCCTTTCTGCACCGAACACTCTTGCTTCCTCTCTCTCATGCAATCCCTTCCCCGACTCGCTGTCTCTCCACGTGGACAGCCCCATTGGCGGAAGTGAGCATGCTACCATGATGTGATATATGGCTGACTCCTATGATTTCTGTCTCATGCTCTGTATAAAGTTACCATAATAAATAATCATTATCTGTCTCCCCCAGGGCCATGTCCCCCAGAACTGTTGGTCCTATTGTTTCCTTCTCCAGATTGTTTACCCAATCTTATCCAGATTGACCTGCAAGAGAAATCAAACCACCACCAATCACTCAAAAAACCAATGACATGCCAAAAAAAAGCCTGTAAATAGTCCAAGGTCTGTTTTCTGGCCTTTAGGAGTGATTTCTGGTTGGGTCTGATGGGGTGCCATGCCCTGACCCCAAAGTCTATTTTTGATATTCTCTCAGGAGTTCCTTGCTTTGCTCCCCTTGCTGTTTTGCTTCACGCCCTGGGTGTGGTGAGTCAGGCCCAATTCCTGAACTGTGTCTCCAGTGCTGTCCACCATAGGACTATGGGTCAGTGAGGGATGTCGTGTCTCATAGTGGGGCCAACCTTATGGTCCTCTCTATGCATTGGCTGCTCTGAGCAGAAATATCATGCTCAAGGCCTGGTGGGCCAGAATGGGCTCCACTCTCTCTCCCTCTCCCTTCATTTGCTCCTGTGTGCTTTGATCAGACATCGCCCTCTTCCTGAGCTGTAGTTTCAGTGCTGTCCTCTGAAGTCAATTGCTTAACTGACTCTACGAAAGTGAATGAAGATTGTCTCTCCCATCAGATTAGAACCTCCATGAGGACAGCATCCACATCTGACTTCATCACTGTGTCTTCCTGTCGGCATACCCAGAAGGATTACACACATCATAGGATAAGTGAAAGAAGCAATACTAGTACATTTTCCTAATGAGCAACTCTGGGTTTAGTCCCTAAAATAGGCCTGTTTCTTTATCTGTAAAATAGATGGAAGGCAGGGAAAGAGGAAGCAGACTTCAGCTTGGCGCTCCAAGATGTGAAATGCCACATACCGGCGTGAAGCAGGGAACAATAGAGAGGCAGTTGGACGATAGGGAGGTTTGAGGGGCCGGCCCCAATCTTCCTCTGCAGTGAACAAGAAGTCTGAAGAACCGACGCCTTTAAGTGAGGATGCTGGTGATAGAGACTGGAGATCCCATGGACCGCCAGAAGAGAGGACAAACCTGTCTAAGATGCAGTGAAAACGCCAGAATGCTTCTTACAAGCAATAGTGGTAAGGCTTTGTCTCCTGTGCTTTGGGCTTATTTTCAACAGAGAGGGCCAGTTTCTCTCAAATAGATGGCCATTGAAAGAGAGAAGGACTCTCAAACGAGACGGATTCACGCAGTGGCTAGAACGATAGCAGTGATTGTGAGGCTGCCAGAGGGCCAGGCCGGGACGCGGTCTCCTCTGCCTGCGGTCACTGGGAGCTGGACCTGTTACTAAGGTACCGGGCAGCCGCAGCACACTGGGATTGTCCCATCGTTGGCAGGGAAAGCTCGGGGGACAGAGCTACACAGCCGCATGTAACTTGATACGGGGACTTTGAAATGAAAACTCAGGGCAGGTTTTGCTCTTGCTTTTTTGCTTGGCTGCTACAACACACTTGTCATCTCTATTATGTAGCACACGGGCAAACAACAGAAACCTTCCAAGGAAGCAGCGATAGCCAAACCTCTCCCACGAGCCATGCTCTCAAATATTATGAGAACGGATCAGCACGAGGCAGGTGGGACGTGTCAGGTTTTCAAGTATATTCTTCCAGATTTCAGTCTAGCACTGGATTATCCTGATCGTCCTCTTTGCTCTTATAGGAAAAGTACAATGGCCAGGGAGAACAGGCCCTTCTGTTGCTGTTGGTATTTTTCACCTAGGTAGGTGTTAGTCTGGGTAGACTAGAGGAACAAACCCATAGACACACTTTTAAGGGAGAGGTTTATACACAAGAGCAATTGAACATTGAGAAAAACATCCCAACCTACCCAGTCCAAGAGCCTAAGTGCGATATCAGCTCATATGTCCAATTACAATCTATACGTCCCCTTCAGACTCACAAAGCACATGCAATGACACCAGGATGATCACAGGCCAGTGGGTGCAGAGTCTTGCGTATCCAGTGGTGGTAGAAGCATCTCAGCGCTGGCAGGGGTCTCCCCATGGCTCCTCCATTTTCTAGGACTTAGGCTCTTTAAGCATGCTGCCACATGTCTTGCCAGCTGCAATGTCTCCCAGGGAGTCAGCCTTGTGTCTTGTCAGTAGAGCATCTCCAAGGGACTGAGGAGTGAGTCTCTCGCCTCCAACGGGGCAATACAGCCAGATTTCCCAGAATTTTCAGGAGAAAGCCATGTCCAGACTATCTCCAGACATATCCCATATGTCCGATACCAATCTATAAATGCCTCTTCAGACTTCACCCCTACACTCTTTTTTTTTTAAGTTTGGATTTTTTTTTTTAATACATATCCTCTTTTTTTTTTTTTGGCATCACTGCCCTCTGCTGGGAGTAGTACTCCTGGAGAGCTGCTGCTGGATTTGAACCGCCAACCCAGTGGGCTGCAGTCTCGCACACAACCACTACGCCACTGGGGCTCAGCCCACCCCTACACTTTTAATCCTCAAACTGACACCACATTAGGTGATTGCCACAGACCACCCCTTGTCAATTTGACACTTTCACGTAATCCTGTAACCATAAATAAATTTCAAACAAACAATAATAAAATTGTACCTGTGCCTAACAGGATAAAGCTAAAATGCATACAATGCAACACGTGCCACCCTCATTTAGACATAGCATTCTATAAGTGAACAAAACAAAAAAATATCAAATTGACAATTGTGGCGACTGCCACAATTCATATGTGTCTCAAAAAGAGCTTTGTATACAAGAGCAGTCGAATATGGAGAAACTATCCCAGTCCAGTCCAAATCAAGTCCACAAGTCCAATATTAGCCTGTATGTTCAATATCAATCTATAAAGTCCTCTTCAGACTGTTGCAACACATGCGATGATGCCAAACGCAGGAAGATCACAGGCCGGCGGGTGGAGAGTCTTGTGGACCCCGTGGCGTTCTACGTATCTCAGCGCTAATAGGAGTCTCTACATAGCTCCTCCAGCTCCAGGGCTCTGGTGTGGCTCCATGTGTATGATCTGCAGAAATGGCCTGCAGGGAGCGAGCGTGTGTCCCGCCTTCAGCTAGCTGTTTATCTTCTTAGAGCCTCCAAATGAGGTCATCGAGCTGCATGCAACCTTACTGTCAGACGAATCTCCACCCCTTCACTCTTCAGTCTCAAATTGACAACAGATTATGAAACTACCACAGCATATAACAAACACGCCCACATCCGTTGCGCAGACATGCATATAATGTACATAAAATACATAGGAAATTTACACAGGAGGAGGCAGTGCAGCTTGCACATATACACCAATAAAACGTATAATGTGCTCTTTATTCACATTAAAATATGACCATTTGTTTGCCTAAATTTCTGTTATAATCAATTCCATATATTCATACCAAGTCCTAGCTATCCCCCACCACCCCCCACACAAACAGAGAATAAAGGGTATGGTGAAAATGCGAGTCTTGTGGGCTGAGCCCTAGTATAGTGGTTGTGTGTGGGACTGCTGCCCACAGGGTTGGAGGTTCAAGTCCAGCAGCAGCTCTCCAGGAACAAGGCTGGGCTTTCTACTCCCACCAGGGCAGTAATGCCAAAAAAAAAATGTGAGTCTTCTGTTCTGAGCAATAGGGCCTCAAAATACTGACTGGCAACCGCACCATGGCACCTGGTCCCACGTACCCACTCTCTTCTCCTGATTATCAACACCAACTAGACCCACCAACAAAGAGGACAGTTTCCTGCCCCCCTGAAGGAACTTGGTACCAACAGAAAAAGTTAGCTATTTTCTCTGCTGAAAGGTTGCATCCCGTTCATGGGTTGGGTTCTCTGAAAAGTTCTTGGGGTCAGGTTCTCTGAAAAGCCTTGTAGAAATGTGTCCCTCCCCCTCCCCTCCATTCCAGTCTTCTCATTCAATCAACTTCTTTACCCTTTGTCCTGTCTAGTTTCTCCCTTCTTCTTCCTCTCTTTTGCAACTCCCTTTCAAGGCGCGCGTCTTTCCTTTTCTTCTTTTATGGAGTCAATCCTTAGGCGTCTGTTTAGTCTCCATTTAAATTGGGAACATGTTGATCCTAACATGGTAACTACTCTGCCAGACCGAGGGCCAGCTTCACACGGAGAGCAACAGTGGTCAGCGCCCCTTCTTGCATCCATCCATCCATCCATCCATCCATCCATCCATCCATCCGAGGAGGAGGTCATTTGTTTATCTGGAACCACTTTTTAGATCCTAGTTTGTGCAGCTGCAAGTCATATCCACTTGTCTGTTATAGAATTTCCTGGATTTGTGGGAGGGCCTTTGACGTGTCTCCTGCATATTCATTTCTCTACTAATGCTCTTCGTGACATTTCAGAGAGGAACACCATCCTGATAACCCTCCCAAACAGAACAATAGAGCACCAAGGGAAAGTGTTTGTTTGCTTGTTTCTATCTCCTGGTCTTTAGTATTCTTTTTCCTTTTCAAGGTCTAGCAGGTCTCACCACAAATACCACTTTCTCCCTAGCTCGGTCAGCAGCTGGTACGTGTAGAGAAACTTGTGAATATTCCTGTGTGCCCTGATTGACCCTTTTTTGTTTTGTTTTAAAGTCAAGGTAATTAAATATTCCCTAGAAGACACTACTTTGGACCTCCTGGCCTAACCTTGCTTGTTCTGGCTTTTCCATGGTTCTATAGTTCAATGTGTTCACAAGGGAACTTGCCTTCTGATTTGAACTTCTTTGTTTGTTTGTTTTTTTTGGGGGGGGGGGCATCACTGCCTCTGGTGGTTGTGGGCGCTACCCAGTGCTGCTCCTGAGAGCCGCCGCTGGATTTGAACCGCCAAGCCCACGGGCGGCAGTCCCGCATTCAACCACTTATGCCACCGGGGCTCAGTCCCTGATTTGAACTTCTAAGGATGCTAGGAACTGTCCATTTGTGAAGAGGCAATAGAAACCTAGAGGTGATAACAAATGTTAGAGACTTCGCTTTGTTATACTACTTATGTGACAAGGAAAATACCAGTTTACATAAGAAACTGGGAAATATTTCATGTTAGCAAAACAGATTTATTTTTCAAAATCTCCTAGTAAAATGTAGAACCCATCATTTTTGGAGAGATACTAGAATGCACTACACATGCCTCAAAGCATCTTGATTTGTTACCATTTTGGAGAGTTTTGATTGTGTTAGCATGAAAACAAGTTTTGCTATTTTTTTTAAGTGAGAGCATCTTAATTTGAATATAATCTTATAGAAAGTAAGAGCCCTGTATTCTACAGTATGTGCATCCATGACCCTTTTGTGTTTAAAATAGAAACTTCTCAAAATATTTCAGGTTCTTTTTTCCCTCTCATCCACCTATCTCTCCCCCCCCCCAAAACCATTTTGCCAGGATGTAATCCAGACATCAGACCATTCAATAATTCAGTCATATTTAGTTTTTTTCCCTGCATAATAAATGTGTAGATAAATCACATCCTAATTACAAAGTGTTTTTTACTATAATGGAGAAATTTTGGAAAACTTGCAAAGAGGATAAAAAGAAACAAACAATTGATCCCTTCACCATACAGATAACCACTCTTTATGTTTTCTTCCAATCTCTTTGACTACGCATATAACTTTTCTTTTTTCAACTTTCAATGCTCTGTCTTAAAACAAAAATGTGTCATGCTGAGACATGGCACAGTTTTTATGACGAGGAAGGGAAAAAGAGAAAACCAGAGGAAGGGACAGGGGGAGGGCAGGGCTTGCCGGGCTTCCTTTCTGTCCTCTTGACCATTGACACTGCCCTCCCCCATATCTTTCTCCAACAGAACCAACCCAAACCCAAACTCACTGCCATCCCAACGGTGCCAAATCACAATGACCCTAAGGGCTCTGCGCCTCAGAACTCCAACATGTCTTTAAGGAAGCAAGACGGCCGCCTTTTTTTTTCTTGAAGCAACTGGTATGCTTGAACCACTGACCTCAGGTTAGCAGCCCTACTACGCCCAACCCACGGGGCCACCAGAGTCCCATTCCTTCCCCGGGACAGAAGCTTTTCCAAACTCGGGGAGCACTAGACTCAAGCTCTGGGGGCAGCAGAAAAAGAGATGGGTCAGCACAGTGACTCCGACCTTAAGTTCCAACCTTCAAGCGATTAGGAGGCAGTCGCAGGCCCCAGCATCGCTTCCCCCTGTTGTGCCCGCAGCCACCGACGGGTCACAACCAACTTGATGACGCCTGACATCAGCAGAAACAAGCTACTGCTACCCACGAGGAGGAAATGCCCACACTGAGTATGTGAAAGGCTAGGTGGTTTCTGAATGCCTGCGTCTCTGTGCTCATGACTCTCCCCAGTCCAGCTCTTTACAGACCCCAGCTGGAGGTTGGCAGTGTTGAGTAAGTAACACAGCTTTATCGACCGTCCCTGGCCTGGCCCGTGGCCTGCAACTGAAGGCCCCGAAGCGCACCGTCCTCTTCCTCTAGCCCTGTCGGGAAGAGCACGCTCGCCACTCGGGAAGGTGGAGTGAGCCCGCAGAACAGAACAGCCTTTCAATACGCGGGGAGGCTCGTCACCACCGTCCCCTGGGAGCTGCTATTGGGCCTCTAAACCTGCGGCTGTTGGGCCCCTTTGCTTATGCTATCGTGGTATCACGAGAAATCATAGCCCTGGGGTCTGTTTGACAAGTTGGGTACCCTGAGTGACAATCGCAACAGAAACAGCTCCCGTGTGGGGTAAGATATTGTAAAACGTCTTTTCCAAATGCATCACGGAGCTGTCGCTAAAGGAAAGTGATTTTCAGATCCTCCCCCAAGGAACCGACAGCAGGAACTCTGCCAGATAAGCAAGTTCCCATGCCAACGTTCACCCTCCTCGTTCACAGTAGAACCTGGAGTGCCCCCCCATCTCAAGTCCAAAATAAAGCTTGGAACTGGCCGACCTTGTTAGGAGAATTCCACATCAAGCGGAAAGAGGACAAGGGGTATACATCCTCAGTGTAAACATAAACAAGCATAATGTAAATAAACCCTGTTCCCCCCAGGGGTGTCGGGGCAGAGAAATTAGCCTCTCTTGGTGTGGACACTGGGGACATGGGAGAAAAGGAATGTCCTCAGGGTTTGGAATCACAGCCAGGAATTATGCAGGTTTTTATTATCTGAATTCAGTACCACCTATGCAGTCCAAAAATATTTTTAACCCTAATAAGTACACCCCTTTTTCAATTTCAAACGAAACCAAGTGCATAGCACCGCCAGAGGGTTGGATTGGCAACAGCAAATGCAAATTTTCTCCAGGCAAATTCAACTTTTGCCTCAGCCTCCAATATCCCAGCAAATAAAGGGCTCAGACAAATGGAAAACTCACAGAGGAAAGCCTCCTCCAACATGAAGGACACCGGACCCTGCGCAGTGAAGCCAGAGGAACAAGCAAGAGACAGAAACTAGTGCATCAAAGGCTTCTCAGAC
>PVJH01028866.1:0-26772 GCA_004026705.1 Nesogale talazaci | reverse complement strand
ATAGAGTGTATTGGAATATAGATTCATGAAGATTCTAAAACAAGAAACAAACTGTTTCATCCAGTTGATCTGCACACACAGTGACCTTAGGGACAGGGTACAATTGCCGGTGTACATTTCCCAAACTGGAACTGTTCATGTCAGTAGAAAGTGCTGTCTTCCTCCTCCTGAAGAGCCAATGGTGGTTTCCAACTGTTGCTCTTGCAGTTAACAGGGCAATGTGGAAACACTGTGCACCAGAACTTGTAGTGAAAATGCAACCCTTTCTCACTTTCTCCTTTAGGACTCATTTTAAATCTGTGCCAGTTTTTAATATGTTCTGCTTTATACTAAGATTTTTCTCAGTTTTATTTTGTAATTTTTTAATGTTTTTCTTTATATGATATCCAGGATTACTCTATAGAGATAATAATTGAATTAGTGTTTTCTTAGGATTATGGCAGGGGAAACTGGGGGGAAGTGGAGAGTTGATAATAATGAGTACAAGAATGAAGAAGGTGTCCTAAAATTGATTTCGGTGATGATTGTACAACTCTTTTTTATTATTATTTAGCACTTTTATTGGGAGCTCTTACATCTCTTATGATAATCCATACATTTATTCATTGTGTCAAACACATTTGTACATATGTTACCATCATCATTTTCAAAGAATTTTCTTACTAATTCAGTCTCAGTATCAGCTCCTCATTTTCTCTCTCTTTTCCTCACCCTTCCTCCCTCATGAACCCTTGATAAGTCATAGGTTATTATTTTCATATCTTATCTCATCCTCTATCAGCCTCCACACACTTGTTTGTACAACTCATTTTAATGTTGTCAAACTTTTGAATTGTATTATACCTGAATTGCTTGTCAATAAAATTGCTAAAAATAAAAAGGGATAATTATAAAGCATTTTTAAGGCTATGGCACAGGGCTAGAGGGAAATTATGGAAGCGAAGACAGCTGTTTGCTATCTGGATTTTTCATACCAATCGAATCATACTATACAGTCTTTAGTTACTGACTTCTTTCATTTAGCATAATGATGTCATAATATGCCTTAGTAATCCATTCCCTCTAATAGTCAAGTATTACTTCATTTTAGAGATCTATCAGAGGTTGTCATCTATTTTCCAGTTAGTGCTCAACTGACTTCCCCCAAATTCAATGTGATAAAAAAATTCTGCTTTAAATAGAATTTTGCATGAACATATATTTTCATTTCTTCTGGGTGTTCACCAGGAGATGAATTGCCAGGTCTTCCTGGTAACATAATGTCTAAAGCTTGGTTGCTATTTAAAATGAAGACAGCTTGAACCCATTCAGCCACTCTGTGGTAAAAGGATCTGGTGATGGGCTCCCCTGAAAGTTAAAGCCTAGAAAACCCACTGGCATAGCTTAGCTGCCAAATAAGGTCGATCCGAGTCAGAATCACTTTGATGGTGCACAATTACATGATAGTAAGATTATGTTTAAACACTTTCAGAAGAAGCAGACTGTTTTCCAATGCATCTGTGTCGTTAATAGTCCTACTAGCACACAGTGACTTCAACGATGAGCTCCAACATAGCAGCAATTGTCAGGGTGGCACAGCCCCTTATAAGGTTTTGTTCTGTTGTGTTTGGGTTGCTATAGGACGAAGCCTACTTGAGGCCGTCTCACAATTTAACCAGTGCTGTAGACGTCTTTAAAGTGTGAAGAGAAAGCATGTCCCTCTGAAGAAATAAAGTGCACTTGACATGGACGTATCACTTCTTCTATATGCAAAAGCTGGACAATGCATATGGAAGACTTTGAAAGGATTGACGTATTTGAATGATAGTTTTGGCATAGAATATTAAAAGTACCATGGACTCTCAGAGGAAGAAATAAATCTTTTTGTCTTGAAAATAGTACCACCAGGATGCACCAGAGAAGTGAGATTGGTACGACTTTGCCTCACCTACTTTGGACATGTTATTGGGAGAGACCAGTGTGTGGAAAAGGACGTCATTCTTGGTAAAGTCAAGGATCAGGGAAAAAAGAGGAAGACCCTCAATGAGATGGGTTGGCACTGCGGCTGCACCAATGGGCTCAAACACAGCAATAATGGTGAGGATAGTGAAGAATGACGAAGTGTTTCATTCTGTTGCACACTGGGCAATTCCGGTCCTCTGTAGCGGTGTTGGATGTACATAGTGTACACAGGAACAACAGTCTCTAACAGCAACAACAACTACTGGGTGATGGATGAACTTCTCAACATCCTCATGAATTCATGCTATTTTTAGATGCGGTTGTGATTGGCATTTCTCTGATTAGTGATGATGTGCACAGTACATCAGTGCCCAAAGTTTCTGTGGCCACCCCAGCCTCAGAGTTCTGGCTCCAGCAGGGCAAAGCCATGTGGTCTCTCCGCTGGCTCCTCCAGCTTCTCAAACGCTGCCAGCTTGTCTTGTCCGTGATTAATCGTCTCTGAGACTAACTTCCAACAACTGGGGAACATAGCTTCTCATCTTTATGAGGGAAATATTGCAAGATTTCCCAGAAGTCTCAGGAGAAAGCCATGCCCACACAGAGGCCTCATTGGCTACTCAATGTGTATCTCCAGATTAACAGGCTAGATGCCACCCCTACATTTCAATCATAAAATTAACATAAACACATGACTGCCACAAATGGATAAAGTTTTTGTTAGTTGATCCCCCTCTGATGCATGCTGGACCAGATCTGGTTTTCAATATTTCCTGTATTTTCATTTTCTTTTGTTTTGGTTGTTCGTATTAGGGTGTATCTCAGAGATGTTGTGTCAAGGGGGAGTCACCCTCATCAAGTTGTGTGATATGTTGTTCTGTGTTTCATTATATAAAACCCAATATTGATGAACCTACAGGGACACTCAATAGAAAAAGGGCTTCAGAGGGGGCATGAGTACAGTGGTGGAGCAGGGTCAGGGAGAGCACTCCAAGAGATAAGACCAAGGAGTCCAAGAGCAAAAGAAACCAACTGTGGTAGCAACTGTACAATTCTTTTTGACATAATTGAACTATGGAATAATATATGTAATGACTCCCAATTAGTAATATTTTTTAAAAAATAGAATGAAACACTGTCTAATCTTGCACCATCATCACAATTGCTGGCATAGTCTAGACCAATGTTGCAGCCACCATGTCCATTTATCTCATTGGACCTGGGAGGGTCATTTGCTCTCATTCTCCTTCACTGCCATGGAGTCAGTTCTGACTCAGGGCGACCTGATAGCCCAGGGGAAAATGACCCCAGTGGTTTCTGAGCCTTCTAATTCTTTATGGGAGAACAAGTCTCAACTTTTTCCATCAGAGGGACCAGTAGTTATAAACTGCTGATTTTGAAGTTAAAGCCAACAAACAACCACTATGTCACCAGAGTCTCCTTTTTAAACAGGTTTCTAGGAAAAAAATCAAGATATATTTCCAGTAAATTTCTCATAAAATGTTTGTTTGTTCTATAACAAATTCAACACTTTTAGGAGCACCTATATGGAACTTGTGTGAATATATATGTAATGATGTATGGACATCATTGCAATATAATATTCGGGTGTTTAGTGGTTTGTTCAATTATTTTGTTTTCTCTATGTCTCAACAATCTCAAGAGACATTAGACAATGTTTGATTCACATATACAAGTGTGATATGAATGCAATTTCAGCTGCCATATGTGACACATGAGAAACATAAGAACGTGTTTACAGTAATCACAGATATTTTTTGTGAAAGGTCAGAAACCTTGGCACTGAAGTCATATTCAACCTAAGTTAGGCTCAATTTAAATTTTGTAATGTACTGACAGGGACTACACAAGCTACAAGACAAACTAACTGAACTCAAAGCAAGAGAATAATTCTACTTGAGATATAAGATGCTCAGTATTGTGGGATTTCAGAAAGAGCTTCCAGGAGTCCTCTGTAGGTGTACTGAATGCCATCTATTTAATGGGCTGAGACTTGCTAAAATCTTCCCATGACTCATGATGAACTACCAAACCATGCACTGTTAACAGATCCCTATCACCATAAAGATAATATATTCTGAGAACTAAAGAAGGGTGATTAATATTCTATAATAATTTATGACATATGAGTTGTTTAGGAAAAAAATCTTACTATTATTTTTTTTTTAAAAATGCACTCAAGGGAGAATACAAAGGAATAAAGCTTCCTACACCATTCTCAAAATAGGAAAGAAGAATGTTTTGTAAAAGAATTTTATCGAGGCATAAAATTCCAGTGTTACAGCACAATAATATTTTAGAGTGTGGAGTATTCATTTAGTGATGATACCTCATTCAGAAACAGTTTATTGAGTATATAGGATGTGAAAGGACAATGATAAAAATGTGAACTTTGCAAAGGAGAAGCCTGATGATTCATGCGGCCCCTCACCCTAAAGTTTTACAAGTACAGTTAGTCAAACTGTATATTAGAATGACTTGTCTAGATTTTTGTAATGTACTGATTAGAATTAAACAAACTACAAAACAAACTCACTGAGCTCAAAGCAGTAATTCTATTTGAGATATAATGTGCTCGGTTTTGTTGGATTTCAATTGCTAAATAAAATAGGGCTAATTTTGTATTCAATATTTTGTCCAGTATATTCCATGGACTGCCAAAAAATAAACAAATCCACCTGGCTTGAGGAAGTACAACCTGAATGCTCTTTAGAAACAATGGTGGTGGGACATTGTCTCAGGTTCTTTGGACACATTATCAGGAGAGACCAGTCCATGGAAAATAATATCATGCTGGGTAAAGTAGGGCATCCGCAAAATAGAAGGTCCTCGGGGTGATGGATTGACACAGTGACTGCATGAAGCACAACAATTTGTGAAGGTGGAACAGGAGCGGGCAGTGTGATATACTTAACACAGATGATATTCTTTTCCACGATTGGTCTCCCCTGAAAAAGAGTACATCCAGTATGTTCCTTGTTGATATGTCTTTCAATACCTAAAAAAATTCCCCCACACAAAGCCTGAATAGTCAACTAACTAGTCATTGTTATTCGCTTTGAAATGTTTATACAAGAAGTAGCATTTTAATCTGAGGTCCTTTCCGAGGAATACTGTTCATGAAAGCCTAGTGGTCTATGTAGCAGAGGATGTACTTACTTTTCTAGCAGCCTCTGGAGTACTGACATTATTTAAGTAGGGAGGGGCAGCAGCATAGTCATCTGGAAATCATACACATGCTCCTGGCCTCACACATTTAAAATCACTTTTTACAATTATTTAATGAAGCTATTTATTAGAGTTTTAAAATATATGCAGATCATAAAAAAGGGTAGCTCAACTGTTATCATCTGACTCCTATCAACCCAATTGGACTCAGTTGAATGGAAACTGTGGGGTTTGGAGACTGTAGCTTTTTAAGGGACCAGAAAGCCTCATCTTTCTCCTGCTCAGAAAAATAAAAAATTAAAATGACATAATCCTATTTTTTGGACACATGCTACATTCACAATTAATAACCAAACTATTCCAGGGTATAGAATATGTACGATATGTAAATATAAAATATATTATAGACTTGATTCATTCCTAAAGAACTTTTGTTGTTATTAATATTCCATAAAAATCTTTAATGGTATCAAGTAGTTTGTTTTATGAATCTTCCATGGTCCACTAAAACTGCTTCATGCATATAGTGCTCCTTAAAATGGAACCAGCTAGTGTAATGTAAATATCTCCCAACAGAGATGTCATGGAAACAGAAAAACCTGAAAAACATGATCAAATACATTTTGTCTATTGCAGAACTTCTTAGGAATTTTGATACTTTAAGGTGCATGAATGAACTCTACATATAGTGCTTCTGATACTTAACTAATCATGGTATCTTCTTTGACATATTATCTTTTAATATCTTATGAAATATTAATGGACTATAAAATAAAATGTAAGGAACCTGGAATCAAAACATGGCTTACATTTTATATACCCTGTGCTGCATCAGATGCCACCAACAAAATGTAGTACCTTAAAAATATTGTATTTTATTTCACAGCTCTATGGTTCAATGTCAACGGAGCTCACCTCAGATGCCTCCCTTGGCTCAATTGTTTTCACTGCACTCACTCAACTTTGGTCCCTGCTGTTCTTGTTCTCTGCCATGACTCAAGTAAAACCACATGCAACAGATTAAACTCTGACTACTCCTGCACCACCCTCACAAGTTGTTGGGATTGATGCAGCCACTGTGCCCATCCATCAATTGAGGACCTTCTTCTATTTTGCTGACTCTATACTTTACACAGCATGATATTCTTTTCCAAGGATTGTTCTCGCCTGATGATGTGTCCAAATTACTTGATACAGTCTCACCATCATTGTTTCTAAGGAGTATTCAAGAAGTATTTCCTCAAACCAGACAGATTTGTTTCTTCTTTGGACAGTCCATGGGACTTTTGAGACTCTTCACCAACAATATAATTCAAATGCATCAATTCTTCTGTGGCCTTCCTCATTCGTTGTCTTGTTCTCTCATGCATATGAGACTATTGAAAATACTATGACTTGCATCAGGTGAATCTTAGTCCTCATAGTGACATCTTTGTTTTTCAACACATGAAAGATTTGTCCAATGCAATATATTGATTCATTTCTTGCCTACCATTTACGTGAGTGTTGGTTTGGGAATAGAGGTAAAATAGAATCCAAACCATTTGAATTTTTTTCTCCTTATTCATGATGTTGTTTATTACCTGGTTTTGAGAAATTCTGCTTTATGTTAAACTGTAACTCATAAAGTAAAGCGGTGTTCTTTGATAATCATCAGTGAGTGCTTCAAATCTACCTTACTTTCAAGGAAGCAAAGTCATCTTGCCTACATATCAAATAATAACATGCCTAAATAAACCTTCCTACAATATTGATGTTGCTTTACTCCAGCTTTTCAGATTATTTGCTCATCATACAAACTGAGTGAGTATGGTAAAAGAATACAACCCTAACACACCATGCCTGATTTTAAACTATACATCGCCTGTTTCCTCCAAAGGACAATTTCTTGGTCTTTGTACAGGTTCTCCTGGAACACAATTAAGTGTTCTCAATTTCCCATTTTTCTCAATAGTATCCAAAGCTTGTTATGATCCACCACATCAAATGTCTTTGAACAGTCAATAAAATACAAGTAGTCATCTGTCTGGTATTCTCTGCTCTCAGCCAAGATCCATTAGCAATAATATCCTTTATTTCACACCCGCTTCTGAATCCAGCTGAACTTTCTGCCAACTTCTTCCTGATGTGTTCATACAGCTATTTTGTAATTATCTTTAGGTAAATCTTACCAGAAGGTGAGGTTAATAATATTGCTAATTTTTGCATGGTGTTAGGCCACTTTATGTTGGAGCCCAAATATGAACCCTTTTCAATTGGCCAGTCAGGTATTTGGCATCCAAATGTTTTGACATAGGCGAGTGAGAGACCAGTGCTTTATCAGTCTTTGAGACATTTCAATTAGTTCTTATAGAAACACTCCTTTACTACAACCAAGTCTTGATCATGTACCACTTGAAGATTCAACGTCAATCTACTTTTGTTGTTGCTTTTCAGTGGCTATAATAAGGAGGAAAATTGTATTCCTTGTATCTTCTTTTGATTCTTTTTGCGTCATTCAATATTTTACAGTGTCTTTTGGTAGGGAAACTTGAGGCTTGAATTTTTTCTTCAGTTCTTCCAATCTGAGTGATGATGAACATGTTCTTCTCTTTGACTTTTTAACCTAGGTATGTCCACATTTCTTTGTAATTTATTGATTCATCTCAAACTGTCCTATGAATTATTCTGTTCAGTGGTTTTACTACATCATTTCTTTCAGTGACTTTAGCTATCCTACATTCAAGAATGCTTGAGTCTCTTCTGATATCCACTTTCTAATAACTTCTCCTTTCTTCATATATCATGATGTTTATGTTATCTACAATTCATCTAGATTTAGACATTTCTTAATACGTTAAACAAGTGTCAAATCTCTTCTTGAGAGGATCTCCAAATGCAAGTATAATATACCCAAGGTCCAAGTATGGTTCTTGTGGACTTATTTTAGTTTGCTCTATGTTCAAACTGTTTGCACACGAGCAAGCAATGGTCTATTTCACAGTTAACTCCTGGCCTTGCTTTGGCTGATGATATTGGCCTTCTCCATGTGCTCTCTTGCCCTGAAGGAAGCAAGCCCTGGCTTGATTACATGGCTAACAGGGTAATAAGATAATGACAAAAAGCTGCCAGTTTCTTGAAACCTACACTTGGAATCTACATGTCACATATTTTGCCTAATTCTATTGGTGAAACCAAACCAAATGGTCAGTTAAAATTTAAGAAGCAGAAACATAGATTTCACTTCTTGATGGAACAGGCTACAAAGAATGTGTGACAATCTGCTAGCCACCATGTTATTGTTAAACATTTATGTTGTTTCCTGCTATTTTCTAGTATAGATATTACTTTGACGAATCTCCTTCTACATAGAACTTTTAACACTTGTCGTAGGTTCAATCATCCTAAGTATCACTATATCAAAAGTTATGGCTGTAGTTAAGGATTTTAATGTGCACTTCCAAGTTTAGTTTAACTACTACAACATTCCCTCTTCCAGCAATAAGTTCTCTGGAATTTTTTTTTCCTTACAGCTTACTTGAGATAAATCCTGCTATCTTTCCTATCATGTAGACTCCAGCTTTTACTGTGATATTATTGTTGGAATCTATACCGTGAGACAAAATGTTATAGGAAAAAATCCTCTTAGTTATAACGAATGCTATACCTATCTTGCATAGATGGTTTTAGCAAAAATACACCTACACGATTACAGTTTAGGAGACCAACTCTACAAGAAAACTGTCTCCTGCCACTGGTGCTGTGAAAAGGACCTATCACCTTTCAACATTGGATGACGTTCCCTTAAATATCTCCACATGTCTTTTCATCAATCTTTCCCCGTGTCTATGAGCTTCACAGCATGGGAACAGTGTGTGCAAAGGATACACTCCACTCCCAGCTCTCCCATCAGGATGATACTATGGTCTCCAAATCTCTACTCATTTTTCTTCTTTTCATTCTTTGTAAGATCTGAGATACTGCGGGCCACATTCCAGGATCAGGGTTATGACCTGAGTAAAGGTGTTAGAATTCACTCTAATTCCCTTGCATTTGGCCAGGCTGATCACATCAGAAAATACTATGGGAGAAGATTACATCATTACATAGCTGCCACATTACATCGTAACCTAACTGCCAAACTCCTGAGAACCATGATCCAGAACAACTGACACAAATTTGAAGGGAACACAATTCAATCCATGACATAGTTTTACATGAAAGGGGACCTTTGGAAGTATTGGGTGCTAAGTAGGGTTTATGTGCTTCAAAACAAAACACTATTACAGAAAATTCAACCGTGTAGAGAATGTTACGATAAAACGTGTTCATTTTATTGATGCCCTTATAACAGGATAATATTAAAACTAATTTTCTATACTCTGGCTAATTTATATTGCAATCCCAACTACCTAATTATATGTCTTTACCTTTAGAAGCACCAAAGAAGAATAAACACTAGACCCTTAAACAGAGCCATTTTTAAGCCAATATTTCTTTTTCCTCAGAAGAGAAAAATGGGAAGGATAGTATAATGTTTACCATTAAAATACTTGAATTTTTTTTTCCTAGAAGAGGATTTTCTTTATTCAACATCCTGTTGTTCACATAATTCTTGCCACCCAGGATAGGGAGTGACTCTTTAACACAACATTAAAAACAGATGGACTTTGCTCACCTGAAACCAAGTTGGAGGCAAGAGCTATGCTAAGAGGTAATCAGTAACATCAAACAGATGTCTTAACTTGCATACCTTTTTGAAAATTCATAAGGACCTAAAAGTTCTTCTAGGTCTGTGTGGCAAGTCTCTGACATCTCTAGAATGGCTCTGGTAGAGACCGTCACGTTCTAAAACGTGGTGTAAAGCCCAGTAAGAAGGGATTCCGGCGCATCTGCCTGACAGAGTTTTTGAACCTATAGGTGATTCTAGGTGAATACGGTAAGTCTTGAATCGTCCACTGACCTCTGGGTATCAGTGTTTATCTCATCATACAAATTTATTTTATAAATATGGACCATTCTTTGAGATGCTTTGGCCATAACTAAGGAGTCATATTTGGAAGAACACACTATCGGGGAATATCGAGCTCTGAGATTCACCATGGTGATAAAGAGCAGATGGCAGCACAGGCTCGCCTGGGAAGTTGCTTTACTATTTGTCACTAGTGATGGGAAGAACTTCAGGTGCTAATAAACTTCAGGTGGCTCGCTCACTCTCTTTCAAAAAAAAAAGAATGACAATGATTCAGAAATATTAAAGGTACAGTAGAACCCTAGACCTCAATGATAATCCATTCTAAAAGGAGCATCGAATGCAATGCAGTGAGTTCTGAATCATTTATTCCCTAAGAAATAACTGAAAATGAATTAATCTGTTCTCAATGACCAAGTTTTTAACCAACCTTGCCTTTTTATACAAAACTTGACACAGAAACTTCAAAGTAATTAAGTTCAGAGTTAAATGATATAATTTAAATAAGAAACACAACAGTAAAAAAGTTTTTAATAGTATGGCCCCTACCTTGAGATGGATGAGGATCTGGATCAGTGGCCACAGATGAGGAGTGGAGGTATGAAGGGACAGTTATTGTTTGGAAGGTGAAATCCCTTCCATAAATCAGCTGATAGCTATTTTTGAGGAGGTTCACCCCCCCACACACACACACCTTTGCCTTTTTTCCACTAGAACCTGGCTGGCTTTCTCTAAAAATAATAATAACAATCCATTTAATGTGGTCTGCTGTTGGTGTTTCCTTAACTGTTTTCTAAAAAGGATTATAAAATTATCATCAACAGTATCAATAACATGGTTAACCAGTTCCTTATCATCATAATTCTTTTCAAAAAACTTTCTTAGGACCTATAATTTTACCTAAAAATAATGCAAATGCCACAAAAGCTAAGAAAAGTATAGCAAAATGCTTGGAACACAGCTACAAACGGTTTAAGCTAAGCTTTCATCAACTAACGCCAAGTGACGGAAAGACGAACTGCTTTTGTTTATAAAAATCACGTGTATGGGTTCATGGGGAAGGGGGGGGGAACGGAGGGGAAATATGGGCAGCTGGTACTGGGGCCTAAGTGGAGGGAGGATATTTTGAGAGTGGTGACAGCAACAAGTGTGCAAATGTGGCCTGCATACAATTGATGTGCGTATGGATCGTGATGGTAGTTGTATGAGCCCCCAATAAAATGGTTTATTAAAAAATAAATCATGTGCGTCAGGTCACATTCCAATGTTTTGTTTGAGCTCTGATGCAAAACTTTCTTGATATTTCACATTGAAATCTGATTCTGTTGAATGCTGATGCAGTTGAGTACCAGGATTCTACTGACTTGGGGCATAGGCCCCACAACAACATTGCCACAATCCCAAATTGCACTTGACTTAGTGCTCAGCAATTACGAGCCCTTCCCATCATAGATGCTCCCTGAACTTCAAGCTATCCTTTCTAGGCTCATAGAACTAAAAGTAAAGATGCCACTAATAAAGGAAAGTCAATTATGCCAGGAAGGGCTGAGCTCTAGGTGTGGAATTACTAGATTTTTTTCAGTGAGACTCACAATTTTTATGTAAATACATAATTCCACTATATTTTCATGGGTGGAGCCATGGTGGCACAGTGGGTTTAGTACGGGACTTCAAATGGTAAAGTTGATAATGCACATCCATAAACTACTCTGTTCTAGGAGAAAGATGGGGTTCTTGGATCTGTAAAGATTTGTGTGTGTGTGTGTGGCATCACTCCATAAAGATTTATAGACCCAGAAACCCTAAAAGTAGTTCTAATCTACCTTCTATAAGGGTCACTATAAGTTGCATTTTATTCAGTGTCAGAGGATATTGCATTGAATTTAAAGTACCATCATTTATAAGAAGCATTGTTCTTTGTCTTAATGTTCCATTAAAAAAGAAAAATCACTTCTGATGAAGAATTGTTAAGCATTATGAGATGTATCCGAATTCCAGCTATGTTAAAATGTGAAGGAAAATTTGTAATACTTGAAGTCCATGAATAAACGATTTAACCAACATATATACTCGTGTAGAAGCCAAGATTTTCAGGACATTTTTTAATGCTGGAAAAGAGCCCCCTCAGCTTATACTCAAGTAGGGGTCCCACTTACCTGCTCTCCGGGGCAGTGCGGGTGATCTCCGGTCTCTCCCACTCATCTGTGGGAGCCCGCAGGCCCTGTGGGCGGTCCGATGACTGCTGATATCACCGCTCTTCTCTTCTGCACGCCAGCAGCCTCTGTGTTGTCCGGGCCATACTGGGCAAGAACCTGCCAGCTTCTGTGTGCCGGTACCTGAGGCGCACAGCATGCTGGTCAGATGAATGTCAGCTGCGGCTCCACTTTCACGCTCTTCTGCAGGCCTGTGAACAATGACGTAGCCTTTACGTCTTACGCGGGCTTGGTCACACCCCCTTGCTCCACCCATTCATCATTGCTGAATGCAAGTATCAGTATATCTCTGGTCTCGGATACATAGTAGGCTTATTTATAGTACTTAGTCTGCTATATTTTACTTTTTATTTTCTTCTTAACCCCTATCTGGACCCAGTGTTGACTGTGCTTGCATAGAGCAGCCTGCGTTAGAGCTCATAATATTCACACTGCGATGTGTACGCACTGTGTTACTGCATGTGTTGTGTTAGCACTTCCCATACGCATGCGGTAACGCTGCATATGCAGTAACATAGCGCACGCAGTAACATGGTGCATACACACTACAGCGTATGTATTATGAGCCCTAGCACAAGCTGCTCTGTGCAAACAGTCTTGTCATTACATTCTGGAATATTATCAGCCTGCATTGGACCTCACGCTATACAGACCATGTTGTGTACGCGCAGTAGGGCAGCGTATGTAGTTGTGCAGTGTATGCAGTAGCACAGTGGGTATAGTTATTGATGATACCATATTGTTTTTGTTGACCCTCTTTTCCCCTTATAAAGCTAATTTACTGTTTTTTCTGAAATAAATATTCAAAAACGTTTAACTTACTGATGCCTCAATTAATGTAATTTCATTGATATCTATTTTTATTTTGAAATTTACCTGTTGCTGCTGCATTTCCCACCCTAGGCTTATACTTGAGTCAATATGTGTCCCATATTTTTTGTGGTAAAATTAGGTGCCTCAGCTTATACTCAGGTGAGCTACTGATTAGAGTATATATGGTATATTTAACAGTAGAACCCCAATTTTATTGATAATTCATGACACTAGTTCGATGCAAACTCTGTTTCTCTTAGATTTTGCTGAATCTCCTTTGGGTAAAATTCCATCAATTCAAGATATTGTATGATATAATTCTAAGGTCAGGTGCTGCTATCTTAATGTCAGTGGGCAATATGTCATTATGTATAGTCCTCTTCAGCTCTCCTAGCCTTTGCTCAGATGTCACTCAATCTGTTGTGGACATCTGTAGCAATGCCATGGCCTCTGGCATCCTGGATTATGCTCTCTGTGCCTTGCAAGCCTGCCAGTCCTTTTAGCCCTCATTCTGGAAGCTCTGGTCCTTATATCTGTTTTTTTTTCTTCTTGCTACAGTGAGATGTAGGATTGCTAGGTGACCCGTCTGCTTACATAACACACTTTACTAAGGTCGTGCTTCTGCTTTAGCAACATACTTCCTTGATTTCTCCAGATTGCAACCTATGAATAAAAACACAATGCCCTCACTTATTTATGGCCACTAAATTCTAGCTTTCCTTCTCATTTTGACAGAGAAGACCATTAAATGTAATTTTAATATGTCTATGGAAGTAAATGTCCTTGAAGTCTAACGTCAGACTATCCTCAAGGTAAAAAGGCATTTACCTGTCAAGAAACATATACTTCTTGAGCTTGCCTGTAAGGGTTAGAATAAACCAATGATCAGTAACGTCATGATCGCTCTACACAAGTTTTACTTGGCGTAGTTTATATCAAGGGGACATACCTGATTTATAATGTAGTATAGGTATGAAAAATAAGCAATCATTAAATAAAAATATAAATCAAATAATGGATCATCACATATGAAGAGTTCAGATTTCAATTCCAAAATTAATCTATTTATGTTCTATCATCTCTGTTGTTTTCTAAAAGAACAAAATACTGCCCAGTACTGCTCCACTCCACACTTGCTGCTATGTTGAAGCCCTTTACACAGTCAGTGTGTCCATCTATTTCATGGAGGACGGTTCTCTCTTTTCACTGGGCTTCCAATTTATCAAATATGCTATCCTTTCCCAACAACTCCCCTCTTCTGATAGCATGACCAAAGTATGTGTTTCACCATTCTTCCTTCTAAGAAAATTTCTGGCTACACTTCTTTTAAGAAAGAGTTGTTTGTTCCTCTAGCAATCCATGGTCTTTTCAATACTCATCACGAACGTTGGCTGTCCTGTGGTGCCCTGTATTTATTGCCCAGCTTTCGCAAGCATCTTCTTTACCAGTTGACTGCTTTGGAATATGTCATTAGTGAAAAGCAAAGGTCCCTCTACCAAACAGGCAACAAGGACTAGCTGGTCTATCACAACCCATAGCCATCAAGCGATTCCACTCACAGTAACCCAATAGGACACAGTAAAACCTCACATTGTGCTTCTGAGACTGTAGATTTTTTTGTGCTTTGTTTTGTTTTGTTTTTGTTTTGTGGGCATCACTACCCTCTGGTGGTTGTTGGAGCTACCCAGCCTTGCTCCCGGAGAGCGGCTGCTGGA
This sequence comes from Nesogale talazaci, assembly GCA_004026705.1. Classification (NCBI taxonomy): domain Eukaryota; kingdom Metazoa; phylum Chordata; class Mammalia; order Afrosoricida; family Tenrecidae; genus Nesogale; species Nesogale talazaci. The sequence continues at coordinate 11,953 of PVJH01028866.1, read as the reverse complement.
TTTGAACCGCCAAGTCAATGGGCCACAGTCCCACACTCAACCACCATGCCACCGGGGCTCAGCCCCTGTAAATCCCTAAGGAGTAGGAAAACCTTATCTGTCTGCCAATGAGCAGTTGGGGGTTTCGAACAGCTGACCTTGCAGTTAGCAGCCCAACACATAATCCACTACATCACTAGGGTCTCCAGTTGATATAATTCATAAATATTTAAATTCCTTGAACTTCTACTTGACATGAGTAGAAAAAGTCAATGATATTCTCTCCTGCAGAAATACAGAATATTACCTTTAATTCTGAGCAATCTATATACCTTTAATTGTAGCTCTATGTGCTGAATGGAATGTACAGGGACAGAGATACATTTATGCTATCTATAAAATGAAGTGGAAAACTTTAGTCAAGATGATTCAATAAGATATCAAAAGAGAGTAACCAATGTGAGCATTTCCCTGATTTCTCTTTAACGTCAAATGAACAACCTTATTCTAAGAAGGGAATTCCCTGCTGAACCCAAATACTTTGAACGTGCTCTTTAGAGTCCTCTCATTAGAAAAAGTTGAACTGCAATGATAGCATGCCTAAAATAAGAATGAAAGAAAGAAGAAAATGTTGAATATTTATACAGAGGAAAAGTCTGTCATACAAACATCAAATGAGACTGCCTGAGTGACTTAGTGTAAGTAAAAAAAGAAAACCAGGTAAGCCAGAGTGCTGAAAAGGCTCCATGGATTGTTTTACATTCTTAGAGTTTAAGCCTGAAGAAAAGGTTATTGTTACATATAAGCAAAGGGTGATGTTTCTGTTTTCCTCCATGCTGCCCTCTAGAATAAAACCAAAGAACTGTGTGAATCGCTTTATCAAATATATCCCCTTTATTCAATAAGCTCAATATTCCACTGTTAGTAATTCAGTCATTTGTTTGGGAAAAGATTTTATATCTGAATATCCTATGACCTGTGTAGTCTAATTTTTCTCTATTATGATGTCCTTTGGTTGTTGTTATTATTATGAATGAAATTGTAGTGTATATTGGAACTTTAAACTCCTATACCAGTATATTCTATGGACGAATTATTCTACTGTGCAGGAAGCATTAAAATGAACATATCTATTTTGCATGTTGTTCTTGCTATGTCCTGTATGGTAGAACTGCGCCATAGGAATTCCTAGGCTGTAGTATTTTTGTCCTTTTGAGAGCACATATCCAGGTATTTTCTCCTGCAGAACAACTGGGGTTTTCAAACCACTGTTAGTACCCCAAAACTGAATCAGAGCCTTAGGTTTTTGTATGCACAAGCTCTAAGAGAAAAAAAAAAGTCTTATCATAAAGTTGCAGGGTGTTAATCTTGGAAAATTGGGATAATAAAGTGTATCTTACAGGACTTGAGTCTAAATGGTTTTCTTCAGTATGCATGCAAAGTTCATGTAAGATAAAGGAATTACTTACATTTGAATAGAAAATGCTATTTACTTGTAACTGGTGCTGGCACAATTGGTTACACATCTGAAAGAAAAATAATTGACTCTTATCTCACACCACTTACAAATAAATTACAAATGGATTAAAAGTTTATGTAGAAAATTAATTAATTAATTTTCACTTAAAAATATACAGGAATTGCTTCCATAAGTCAGAAGTGAATGATTTTTTTATAAGCTAGAAAAAAAGGAGCAGGAAAGTCAAAAAGGCAGAGATCCATATATCTGACAAAGTGAAAATTAAGCAATTTGGTTTACAAAAGATACCACAAATAAGTCAAAGGATAGGCAGTGATAAAAATTACTGTCTACATAGCCAATAAAAGATGATTACTAATAATATAAGTTTCTTATAAATTGATAAGGGAAAAATAGCTATCTAATAAAAAATTGACAAGGATTTGTATGGTCCGGCAAGAGACAAAAAAAAAAAATCAGTCAATATAGATCCTCATCAATAGCCAAAATAACACAGATTTAAAAGTGAGATGTTCTTACACAGTGATCAGATGGGCACAAATGTATAGGGACAGTCACACCCAGAGTATAGAGCAGCAGTTCTCAACCTTCCTAATGCCACAACACTTTCATACAGTTCCTCATGTTGTGGTGACCCCCAACCATAAAATTATTTTCATTGCCACTTTGTAACTGTGATTTTGGTACCATTATGCATCATAATGTAAATATCTGAACAGGATTATGTTCAAATTGCTACAAATTGAACATAATTAAAGTATAGTGATTAATCATAAAACATTATGATTAATTATATATCCTGAAATATTTCCAATTACAAATAAATAAAATTTTGTCCTGAAGCATGGTGTAGCATAGGCAACAGTCTCCATGATGGGTATCTGCCTATGGGCATAGCTGCATGTGGGCATCCCTCCTGGAGATGTATAGAGAAGTGGTATCTCCATTCTTAAGAACATCAGAAATATGTGTTTTCTGATGGTCTTAGGCAATCCCAAGGGGGTAGCGACCCACAGGTTGGGAAGTGTTGGTTTAGAGACACAGGCACTCTCAGACTCTGCTGGTGAGGATAGGGCTGATAATAACTGTAAGCCATTAAGGTCTATTAATATGAAATATATGCCTTTGGATTACCTAGTAATTTCATTTGTAGTTATTTATGTTGAAAGGGGTAAATAAAGAAAAAAATGAATATAAAGTGTCAGAGTACCAAAAGGTATTAGTTGACATTGAATCATTTCAAAAGGTAGCTTATGATCAAGGACTGATGGTATTAGAAGAAGTATAAACTGCACTGTACAAACTGTAGCATTCATGAAATGTAAGTTTCCAAAGCCTAACAGGATATCCATTAAAATATTTCTATAAGCTGGTGCAATATTTGAAGCACTCACTAGTCTATGACAAGAAATTTGGATGACAGCTTTTGGCCAACCAATTGGAAACCTACCCTAATTCACAGTCATAGAGTCAATTCTGACTTGCTATAGGACTCCAGCTGCACTGTAGGATAAGACAGAAGTGTGTGTTGTCTGTCTGAGGATGTAAGTTCCACAGCACAGCATCTTTAGCATTCTCCTTCAGAGGGATTAGTGAGTTCAAACTGTTCACTTTTTGGTTACCCAGGCCATCTAGTAACCCAACCTGCTATTATTATGGTTTCTCAATTGGCTAGAACAGATCCAATATGTGCCCATTCCAGAGGAGGATGACCCAAAAGAATGTGGAAATTATTAAAGTCTTGTTCACATAAATTGCAAATACAATGTTGTTGAAGATAATCTGAAACCAGTTGCAGCTCTACATTAACTGGAAGTTTCCATTGCTGAGGTCAGTTGTAGCTGACTGAAAGCAGGGACCACCAGAAGGATATTGTCTTATGTTTTATTGACTATGGAAAGTCATTCAATTGCAAGCATGATGAAAAAAACTGGATATTATTGTGAAAGGTAGGAATTCCAGGGTATTTCATTGAGCTCTGTCCACAGACCTGTCTATATAAAGTTTCCACACTTGTAATAACAGAATAAATGGATACTATCTAGAAAAGGAAAAGAGAGCAATAGGGTTGGGTCCTTTCACCATACTTTTTCAATCTATTCATGAGAAGAATGAGGCATCAGGATTGAAAGTAGTCTCATTATTAAGTTTGATTCGCCATGAAACAAATTTGCTTGCTGAAAGTGATTAGGACTTGAAGCACTTCCCAATGAAGACCAAATACTACAGCCTTCAGTCTGCATTACAACTCACCCTGAAGAAAGCAAAGCCCTTACAATAGACAGCATCATGATAAATGGCTAAACTAATGAAGTTGCTAAGGATTGAATTTTGTTTGTATCCGCAATCAATGCTCTTAGAAGCAGGATTTAAGTAATCAAAAGATATATTGAGTTGAGCAGTGGGCAAATGTTCCTGCCCTGGGCCAATCTGCTGCACAAGACCTCTTTAAAATAGTTAGGAGCAAATGTCTCACTTAGAGGACCAAGGTGCATCTAATCCTTAGTCCATCTAATAATAATGCCATAGTATATTCAATTGCATGTGAATGTGTTTTCAACTTCATATGCACATGGGATCTAGACAATGAATAAAGAAGGTTACAGAATAATTGATACACTTGAATTAAGGTATTTATGTAAATATAAAAGTTACCATATACTGGGATGAGCTCTGGTGGCATAGAGGTTGAGTGTGGAATTGCGATCCACTGGATTGGTTGTTCAAATCCAGCAATAACTCTCCAGGAGCAAGGCTGGGCCTCCCACTCCTACCAGAGGGCAGTGATGCAAAAGAATATCACCATATACTATTGAAGAGCAAAGAAATATGTCTTGAAAGATGTACAATGCACTTCTCAGAAAAAGAAGATGGTGGGACTTCACCCCATGCACTTTTGTTTGGTTATTGTTATTTTATTATATAATAATTTCTCAACAGTTAAACCATCAATCAAACCCCCAAATAGTTCACCCTTCTTCAGCTCCATGATTTGTCTTTATCCTCTTGTGGACTACTATCATCCATTTCACCCAGGTTAATATCTGTCAAAAGCAAGCCACGTATCAGAACAAGAATAATGTTTTCTACCATAAAGAATAATAATCTAGGAAACCACAAGAGCAGTTCTACCTTGTCATATAATTCACTACGTATCAGAAAGGACTCAATGGCAGTGAGTTAGAACACCCATCAACAGTCCAGTCCATTGTTTAATCTTCCCTCCTTTGCCCTCCTCCCACTCCCTGGCAATCTCCAAAGCTTGTTCCCTCAATCCTTATGACACAACTGCAGTAGTTAAAACAGCCTAATTTAAACAATAATAGATGAATGGTACAGAATTGAAAACCCAGAAATGAATTAATCACCTATAGATAATTAATCTTTGACAAAAGGCAAAAGAATATTAAATGAGAGTCTCTTGAACAAACAGTGTGGGAAAGGTTGGATGTCCATCTACAGAAAGATTAAACAGGTCTCACACTTTAACCAATGTACAAAGCAATCTCAAGATGGATCAAAGATCTGAATGTGAACCCCAGGCGTATAAAGATTTTCAAAGAACTAGCAAGGACAAATGTAAGAGGCCATAATGCAGGGCATAGTCATGCTATCGAATATAATGGAGACAGCACACATAGTAGATGACAAAATAGATAACTGAGACCTGCTAAAAATAGGACACTTGTGTGTATTAAAAGACATTTATGTGCATCAAAGGGCTAAAAAGAGAAAACTGGAATGGGGAAAATTTTGACAATGATACAATGAATAATGGGCTAAAAAATCTATATACAATAGCAACACCTCAATGAGAAAAGCACAAATAGCCAAATGAAAAGTGGACCAATAACATGAACAAACAGTTCACCAAAGGTGATGTCCAAATGGCCAATAAGCATATGAAGAAATGTTCACAGTAACCAATCAACTGGAAGATATAAATCACAGCAACAGTAAGACACCATTTTATAACAATAGCAAGAACTTTATACAAAAAGAAAGCAAAAGAAAATAACAGTTATTGAAGAGATTGGAGCCTTCATTTATTTCTGGTAAAACTATAAATATGTATAACTTCTGTGAAAAATGTATATATGCCCCCTCATACCACTGGGACTAGAAATTCAAGATGCTCTAGAAATCCTGCTGCTGGGTATGTATCTTAAAACAGTCAGAATTGTCACACGAACTGGCATATACACACCCATTTTCAGTGTAGCACTGTGCACAGTAGCAAAAAGATGGATAGTAGACATCCTTATGAAACCCTAACACAAGCCATGACATGGAATGGACCTGGAGGAGAGTCTATTGAGTGAAATGAGACAATCACACAAGGACAAGTGGGTTGCCTGTGACCATTTTTGCAAGGGAAAAAGGCCCACAAAATGTTTCGTTTCATACCTTGAATATTTTATGAAGGGATTATTCCCTAGCAAAAGATAGCATGCCTGGTGAAGAGGGGTGTCAACCAAAAGCAAAAAGAGAAATATTCTCTGGTGATAATTTGATGCAGTGGCTGTAAGACTGCACTAAAGCATAGCGATGATGACTTGTAGGGTGCAGGACCACATAGGATCGCTGTGATGAGTCTCATGAGTCATCACAGATCTGAAGGCACCTAACATCAACAATACACATTTGGAAGTGGGAGTTGCTTTGTTATGATAGCTAGGCCAGGAGAGTGCAGCTACATCTTAAGCAAACACATTTTGACACATAAAAGAACATAAAACACCAATGAAGATGATGCAAACCACACTACACTACAATTGCCAAGGAACCTAGAAACAGAAACAATAAAGAGATCAAACTTTTCCTCTTACTAAAGCAAAAATCATATTAAGTTAATAATAAGAATCGATTAATGTTAATATGCCACTTGAAAATCACAGTAACATTTCCAGTCAGGAGTCTAAAATATTCCAAAGATTAAAGAAACTTCCAAGGTCTCATGTGATTAGCTTTCCCGTGGAAATGAAACCAAGACAGTGTTTGTGTAACAACAATTTACCCAAAAACATGCCTGTCAGTCTGACCTTAGAGTTTTGGTTTCTCAAATCTGACTGCACACAATAATTCAAAAGATCTCAATGCTTGTGGAAAAGAGGTCTTTATTAATATACTTACAAGGTTGTTTCTTGAAGCAAAGGTGAGATTGAAAGCCAGTTCCCTCAAGATTCAAGGTCTGAAAAAAGCACATCTGAATAGTGATTTTAGTGGGTTATCTTCTCTCTAAAGATTTCAGAAATCTAGATTTCAGGACACAAACTCTATGCCTTGCCTCACAGTCAACACAGAGAGAAAGTCTTCTTCTGTGGACTTGTTTTAGAATTCTTTGAATGATAAGTTAATATGAAGATGATTTTGAAAATTAGGAAATTTACTAAATTTGAATAGAAAATGAGCTATTTTGCAGTATCGTGGTACCCAATGCTCCCCCTTCCAATATGTGAATCTTTTACATTTTTAATTTAACTTTTAAGAAATATATTAAACAATGCATTCTGATATTTACCAGTGCTTAGCATCCATCATGGAAAGAAAATTTCTCACTTAAGTAATACACTTTAATTTAGAAGCTTAAGTCAATCTCTCCTCCAATAAAATGTATAAATTATTTGTTAATATTTACAAAGAACCAGTCACTGTGCTAGGAATAGAGAGGGGAGAGTGAAGGGAGGGAATCAAAAGTGGTCCTTACCCTCAAAGAGACCCCATTCTTTTGAGAGAGAACAATACATAAATATAAGAGTTCTAAGATCAATCAAATTATGAAAAAATTAGCAAAGTCTTTGAATATGTTAGCAGAAAAGGATAGAAATGCAGGTTACTTCAAAATTAGGGCAGTTAAAAGATGTGGTTGAAAAAGTAAAATTCACACATGAACACACACAAAATTTATTGTATGCTAAAATGGAACAGAAATGATTAATGCAATCCCTTCTTTATAAGGAATATGATGACTAGCGAGTGCACCTTGAAAGTAGTACAGTGGGCTAGACTAGTACAGTGAAGATGCTAACAAATCACAGCACCGTGAAAGAACAGTACACAGAGGCCTGTCCTCCTAAAAGAGCTGGGAAGTGCAGGGCTGGAAACATAAATCAGTGTCACCAGGGAAGGCAGAGAAATAAGGACATTCCAAGTCAGATCACTGTTCTGGCAGATCACCATGAGTTTCACAGAGTTGGCGATAGGGTCCTCAAGAACAAGGGAAGAGAGTGCACAGTGTAGTTTATTCTCTCCAGAGAACCCTATTTCATAACTGTAAAAACAGCTAGTGACTCACCTCTAATTTCATGCTTCCTGGGCTCCATTTTCAGTTTCCTTCCTCTCTGTTGTGGATGAACTCTCCAAGGATCCTAAGTTTACCTTGAGTCTAAAAGTAAAATTTTCTGGACTTCTGGCAAGGTGGCATACTAAGCAATATGCTACAAAGGCCTTCTTCAACAAAGGCCCAGGAGAGACCAAATGAAATAAATACAGTTGATAATCCTCCAACCTGGCGCTTCAGATGAAAGGGGAGAGACAGATTCAATATGACTGGGAGAAGCTGAACAAAAGCAGCCAGAGAGGAGAATGTCAGGTCAATGACAGACTGGCTCAGCCATGACCATTGCCATTTGCACAGGACCAGCACAATCACCCACAAGGACTGGCAAGGAGCAAGGTAGGAATAGACCCTGCCTCTCACATTCTCCCGTGGCCAGGGCAGTGGCCATTTCACCCACCCCTATCCAGTAACGTGAAAGTCTCAAAAATATGTAATCATCAAGTAAACACAAAGAAGATACCATCACAATGAATCAGAGGCAACAGACAATTTTAGCTCACACACACAGAGAAGGCAATAGAGTGATTCAAATAAGTAATCAATATTCAGAACAGAAAAGGCTTTGACATGATCAGATAATGTCAATTCAAAAGAATGGTATTTAGCCTCCTCTAAAAGAGTGAGAAAATTGCAAATAAAAGAAAGGAAAACAGGAAAAGATTTAGAAGAATTCAGAAACGACTATAATGATAGATATAGTAATGAAAAATTAGAAACCCTAGGAAAATAGTAAATAAAAATATTGAAGATTAATATTAAAATTTGAAGAATAGATGTATTGAAAGGCTTTTAAAGTGAAAGTTTAATTAGTGAGTTGAACCTCTCTCAATCTGCTAAAGGAATAATAATTTATAGAGATCACCAGCAAGGAAAAGAACTAGAAGAAAGTCTAAGAATTATGTGGAAAATCATAACGAGAAGTGATTTGTTTGATTAAAATTTTAGAACAGGCAGTGATGCCCCCCCTCCCAAAAACATTTTAGAACAGGAAGAAACAACAAAAAAAAAACAGAGGAAATTATCAAAGAGTTGCACAAGGACAATTTTTCCAACATAAAAGAGGGGAAGATGTATATTCAAGAAGCGGGATATAATCCCAAACAGGATAGAAATTTCCCCAAACATAATCAAACTTTCTTTTACTTTTATTTTCTTTTTTTTTTCTAGAGGGGGGTCAGGAAGTTCCATTTTTATTTGTTCGGTACAAATGAGGCAGCGCAGGGCAACCAAGATTTCATAACAGGGCCTACCACTTTTCCAAAGGGTCACGGTGAGAGATGTATTTGACTCCAAGTCCATCGGGGCTGAAGCACTTCTCAGCCACCATGTCCTCAAACTCATCGGCATTAAACTTGGTGAAGCCCCACTTCTCAGAGATGTGGATCTTCGGGTGCCCACGCACTTGAACTTGGCCCTATAGTAAGACCTCAGTAGCATGCTCCTTGTTTGAAGCTTGGTGTGGATGAACATGATAACTTAGCCTATGTGGCCTCTAGCCACTGTGTCTTGAGGTCTCCCCAAAGCATCTTGCATCCAGATTTGGAGCCTAGCAGTGCCAGCGCAAGACAATCTCTGGTTGAGGTGGACAATGACATGCAGGGGTTGGGGGTGGTGCGCCCTTGGACCTGAAGCATCATTGTCACACCTTTTCACCATATGTTGTTAGCACAGGTGTGGGCAGCCTCCAGGGCTCCTCATCCGACACCATGACACCATGTGGCCACTCAGTTATCCACCTTTGTTAAGGTAAATCCACCTTTAAAGTAAGCCCACTTTTGCCTACTTCCAGCTCAAGTCAAAGATGTGAATCTTGGCATCCGGGACACCTCGGCAGAAGCAGGACTATGGGTAGGGCTTTTTCTTGCAATACCGGTGACATCCGGCAGGGTGGCGGCCAATGGTGACACTGGGATCAAGGTGGCATGCCAAAGGAAGAGAGTAATCAAACTTTCTAAAACCAAAGACATAAAAATTATCTTGAAAGAAGCTTGGGGGAAAAAAAGTTTACCTAAAAAGGAAAACCAATAAAATTGAGCTCTGATTTATAAGGGCACTGAGCAGGCATGAAGAAAAGGGGTAACAAAACCTTGAAAAGAAAAAAATTTAAATGCTAAGAAAGAAACATAAACTCAGAAGAATTGACCTTTGGATGTGATATGGAAATTAGGGCATTTTTCACATAAGTGAAACTAAAGGAATTTGTAAAAACAAGCCAATCTTACAAGGAATACTAAGGAGAATTCTTTGAAAAGAGAACCAACTGTAGACAACAGCCTGAATTGAACAAAATCAGCCCTGATGTAGTAGTATCCAAAGTTAAACAAATCTGCAAGACTGAAAATACAGAACCAGACACATACATTTGTCATAAAAACAATTACCAGGTAATTGAAATAGTGTGATTATTTACACCTTTCAAATGGAGAGAAAGTCAAGTCAATTTCAAGGTAGAATAAATAGATTGTTTTATCCAGGAGCAAGGCTGGGCTTCCTACCCCCACAAGGGTAGTGATGCCACAAAAACAAAAACAAAACAAAAATAGATTGTTTTAAACTTGGGAAGAAATTAATAAATCATAGGGGAATATAAAAAACTGTCATCAAAAAAGGAAAAAATTCTTAAATATTTTGCAAATGCTAAAACATACCAGTAAATAAAATGTTTTCTTTATTGTTTTCTAATTTGTTTCTTTGAACAAAATGAACTCATCACAGAAAATTTTGTTAAGAAACCAGCAGCACTACAGAAACACAGAAAAATTACAGAATTAAATTTAGGCCTATTAATAATTACACCCAATATAAACGGACTAAATGTTCCAATCAAGAGATAAGAGTAGCAGAATGGATCAGAAAACAGAACATGTCACTCTTCTTCATTGTTGGTGGGCTTGGAAGCATGTCCTGTCAAATGTGGAAAGCAATATGGTGCTACATAAAACAACTGGTACTAGAACTTCCACACAACCTAGTCATACCGCTGCTGGGCTATAGACACAACAACACAAACAGACAAATGCTCTCCCACACCCCTTCCAGCACAGTCCAGAATATCAATACTGGTTGTACATGATGAAGAGTATAAGCAATGGCACTAATTATACACATAGAAGTGTGATATTGGAAAATGTTTTGTTGTGTATATTTTGTCACAATTAGCAAATAACAATTACATGAATAACAACAAGCACCAGGAAGAAGAAAACATTCTAAAAATGATTGTGGTGATAAGTGTACAACTCTTCCCCCTCCCCATATAGTCCTGGGACTTTAGAACTCAACTCAAGGGGAGTCCTGGGACTTTAGAACTCAACTCAAGGGGAGTCCCTCTGGCACATGGGGGCACAGTGAATGTTGTGACCCTTTGCCTGGGCATACCAGCATAATAGAGTATACTGGGCCGCTTTAGGATTTCCCATATTGGCTCTGTGTTAGTCCAAGTACACTAGAGATGCAAATTCCTAAGTATGCATCTGTATATATGAAAGAGCTTTATATAAAAGGTAATTTTTACATTATGAAAGTATTCCAACCCAGTTCAGTCCAAGCCCACAAGTCTGATATTCACCCATATGTCTGATACCAGTCTGTAAAATCTTCTTCAGACTCATGAAATGCATGCAATGACAAATAGTATAAGATAACCACAAGCCAAATGGGCAGAATGCCTTTGGGATCCAGTAGTGTTGTAAACATCTCAGCACTCATAGGGGTCTCCAAGTGACTCCTTCCGAGTCACTTGGAGGTCTGGTTGTATCCATGTGGCTTGGCGCCATATGACTGGTCCAGCTCAGGGCACTATGGTAGCTCCATGTGACTTTTCCTCAGGGATGTCTCAAAAGAAGTTAACCTTGTAAGCAGTCTCCAAGTGAGAGAACTGAGAGAGACAGTGTTTCTACCTCCAAGAAGGAATTGCCACAATTCCTAGAATTCTCAGGAGAAGGCCATGTCCACACAGAGGTCTCATTTGCTATCTCCAGGTTGACAGGCTAGATTCCACCCATACACTATTAATTCTCAAATTGGCACCAGATTAGGTAACTGTCACCAGCTGCAATAAATTTCTTCCCTTTTGCTTAAAGAAAAAAGAATTATTCAATTGCATGACATGTGAATGAAGCACCAATAAATCTGAGGGGGGAAAAGAAACTCTG